>MJUU01003511.1:0-54690 GCA_002080025.1 Modiolus philippinarum | reverse complement strand
CATTATTTGTTTTGATTTAATTTTCAATAATTGATATCAAAATTTATTACGTTATACAGAATCATAATAACTATTGTGCAATGTACTAAATGTTTCTTAACTTCTACCGGGGGGATATAAGTGTTAAAAAAACATGTTGTTTTCAGTAGTGTTCTTCTGTAATCCATGTGTAATTGTATGTCAAACAAAACACATAAAACAATAAAGTGTGCACATGCTTTACTTTTGTCGTCTGCTAAATATCATTTTTGACAACCAGCTGATCAAGTTTCAGTTTACCTAGTAAACACGAAACCACAATTTAGATAATTTGACAAGCAGATCATTTATCATTTAAAACAGTAGCTGCATTTGTGTAGACGTTTTATTTTAAGGAACTGATGTCATCCCTTTTAAAGTGACCAATAAACCCATGACCCCTACATTTTTGAATGTAAAACATATCAACTAAATACAATGATATAGGTCCCAAATACCTAATTCTTACACATTCCGAAATTTCCCCAAATAATTGCTCCAAGAAGAGTAACAAAACTTTGCAAGCCCTTATCATGAAAACGGTCCATCCACCAACATTCGCCCAAATGAACGAAATATCTGTCATAGCCTGACAAACATTTTTCCCTTTACAATTCACTACCTATTTATTACCATTTCCGAATAATATCACAAAACATGTTTAGGGAGTTTTCTAAAATAACCCCCTCCCCTGATAACGAAACGACCCAAGACGGATACAATCACAACTTCAACAGAAACTACAAAACCCCACCAAATTTCATCGACCTACACTTACCAACTTAGACACCTCTGTGAAAAGAAGAAAATTTTTTTTTTTACAATTTTACAATCCCAATAATGTCTATCCGTTGTACCGGATAGACCTTAATAACAGTACTTATGTACACAGTATAGATGAAAAACAATACAAACATTTGGGTGACTACAGCGCTTAGAGCAACAATTCTACAATGCAGTTCATCTAATTTTGTAGACATCAGAAAAATTAAAACACAACAAATTATATACAAAGTCATAACAGCTACAATCACTTACTAATTAGTAAATGATGGCGATTGGAGTGACTGGAATTGCAATTATTCATAAATCTATTGATAAAATGACATCTTAGTCAATATTAATCAGCAACATAAAGAAAGACTGATTGACACTCAATTGAAATAAACATGTATAATAATAATAAAATTTCCTTCAAAAGTTTAATTGAAAATAGTGGAGTATAAAAGATTTGATTAGACGAATAATAAATTGCGATGAGTACAATGTAAGAGTATCTGGAAAGCAGCACATTTGGCACATTTTTCAAGCTTTCCAGCTAGTCCCACATTAACTCTTAACCAGCGTTTAATTTAATACTAAGTTCTGAGGTAAAATAAGGATGAAAAGATATTTTAACCCGAGATCAGTTTTACCACCAAAAAAAAATTATTCCAGATAATTGTTTGTATGCATATAGAATTCTTATGATGTATAGAGTACGCCTTTTATAAATGATTTTACAGTAAACCGAGCTGTCACCTTTTTTGCCATCATCATGGTCATTTTTGTATTCGGATGCAAGCTTTCACATTTGCAATTTCCAACGAAATCAATGGAAATATTTTACCAAACTTTACAGGAATGATCTTTAAAAATATTCTTTTCATTTCTATCCGTTGGGAAAAAACATGACCACCAACGGGGAACATAGTTTATTATTAGACTCATAGGAAAATGTTTCTATCATCTGAAGCAAACTGGAATGATTTAAGGGAGTTCCTTACAAAATATTGCTCATTTGGTTCTGATCTGACAACAGCACTGCCATCATCCGAGAATATAGATGTTGGTTATCTCCCCTGAAACCACGGAAGTAAATGGAAACTGTTCTGAATTATCCTCATTTTTGTTCAAAAGTGGCGAAAAGACTAGAAGACCGACTCTGTAGCGCTCACTAGACTAAACATGCTCTAAGCAATGCTTATACATATAGAATAATGGAAGTTTTGTTTTTGATCCAAGAAATATTGGTGAACAATAATGGACGAGCCCCTTGTGGGCGAGTCCATTATTGGAGCCAATATTTCTTGTATCAAAAACAAAAGTTCTATTGTTCTTTTTATCGGTAATTAACTAAATCATTAAATAGAACAAATTTTGAAAATGAATGATAATTTTCAACAAATCGTGAAATTGACTATTATTGATTAGTAAAAGAATTTGTAAGTCTATGAGATGTATATTTCTTTGTTTCATTGATTTTAATTGACAAAGTAGGCGTGGCCTAAGATAATTTTTGCCAATATTTTTTCGTATTCGGGCAGTAGCAAATGCTAAAAAATATTTGCTTCGTGAGATCAAAGGAAACTCATACAAATTACCGATAAAAATATATATCTTTACAAATGATCTTAGTATTTCTTTCTCTCAAATAAACTCAGTGAATACATAATCTGAAACATAAACATTTACAGTTTGTCTGTTTGCTTCATTGGTTTCAGAGATGATAATAATATATATTTTCCAGTATGGTCCAATGCTAAACTATTTTTGTGCTTTTAGTCATGCTCGATGTTTGTTGTTAAATACTTGCAATACATATTCCTAAAATGTTTTCAGAAAAAAAAACAAATATTAAGAATATGTTCCTTCGGGATTCAAATATATGCTGGCGGCCATTTATTTTTGTCGGTTCTAACCAAAACGAGCAATCTTTGTAAATAATCTTCAATGCAGCTCCTAAATACAGCTTAACTAAAATATTCTCCAAAAAATTTCAGAGCAGAAAAAAATCATCATGATGATTTTACCATATGGTTTAATTTTAAGTACATTCTGCACTGGCGGCTATTGTTAAGATATGATCCGCACAAAATTAGAAAACTGACAACGTCAGAAAGGGCCCCGCCCCTTGTGTGTCCCAACAACCGGTTTGCGAAATTTCATGGAAATCATAAAACAATTTTGGGGGAAAAACATAAATAACAATATACTAAGTGATCGTAAATTTAGTTTCTGTACAAGTATATGGCCGTTTTAACAACCAACTTATGTCTCATCTGTTCAGATCAAATCAATACATTGAAAAAATATATGAAGGTCATTTCAAGTAATCATTCAACAGAGCTTATTCTAAAAATATGATTTTTTTTCAGAAGTTTTTCCCAAAAAATGTTTTATGATTCTCCTTAAAACCATTAGGGACCTTCTTTTGATCAAGTCCAACAATGTACATAAAAGTTATAAAAATCTGTGAAGGTCATTTCAAATTATCATACAACATAGAGCTTATTCTCAAAATATACTGTTTTTCATATAAAAACTAAGTTTTTCCACAAAAAATGTTTTCGGGTTTTCCTAAAAAAAACTAAAGGAAGCTAGACCAACCTTGTGTAATCAAAATCATATAAATCCCTGAAGGCAATCTTAATTTATTGTATGACATAGAGCTAATTCTCAAAATATGCACTTTTTCATATAAGAACTAAGTTTTTCCCTCAAAATTGTTTCGGATTTTCCTCAAGAACTTAAGGGAGCTTCCTTTGGTTAAGTTCAACCTTGAGTATCAAAATCATTAAAATCCCTGAAGGCAATCTTAAGTTATCATATGACATAGAGCTTATTCTCAAAATATGCACTTTTCCATATAAAAACAAAGATTTTTCCCATAAATCATTTTCCAATTTTCCTCAAAAACGAAAGGAAGCTTCCTTTGATTAAGTTCAACTTTGAGTAAAAAAATCATAAAAATCAGTGAGGGCAATCTTGAGTTATCATACGACATAGAAAACGCTGACGGACAGTCAGACAGACGGACGGACGGACAGACAGACAGACGGACTGACAGGCTGATTACTATAGGGCGCCTCCATATCATGGGCGGGGTCCTAATTACAGCTTCTTCTGTAAAGTAGGACTGTATTTTCGTCAGTGTTTCAGAGGAGATTATTAAATATGATTTTCCCATAGGGTCCAATCTTAAAATATGTTCCGAGCTAGTGGCTATGTTTTTCTCGTATTTCGAATAAATAACTAAATACCAAAGCTGTATTACTGTTAATTTCTGTAAATGACCATTTCGACAACTTATGTTTCTACAGTGCAGATCAAATCGAAATTAAAAAAATAAAAAGCCAAAATCGACAAAGAATAGAGGTTTGAAAGAGGGGGATATTCCTTAGTTTTTGAAAAATTTGTAAAACTTTCCATATAAAATCTTTTTTAGGACCAGAACCTACTATAGATCGATGAATGCTCTCGGGGACAAAACGGTATCAGTAACTAGAGACTCAAAGACTTAGCAAGTATCGCTCACCAGACAAAATGCATCTAAGCCATGTCTTTGCTGATGTTTTACCAATGGGCACTCATGTTAAACTATGTTCTGCACTGGCAGCCATGTTTTTGTCAGATCCAATTGAAATAAGCAATCGTAGTACACCATACACCATTTATATACAGTTTACTTGAATTAACTTCATTAGTTTAAGAGCAGATGATGAAAAGAATGATTTCCCCATAGGTCCAATATTAAAGTATGTTAAGTGCTGGCGGCCATGTTTTTTGTCGGATCGGAATGAAATTGCGGCATTTTTTTGCGAAAGATCTTACAAGCATTATTCTTGTCAAGTTTGGTAAAATTTTCTATATGATTTTCCATTGGGTCAAATGTGAAATTAGCATGTCCAGCTCTGGGGCAATCAATATTGTTGTGGGATCTGACTGAAATAACTATCTGCATAAAAACCTTCCATACATGATTCCAATACAGTTTAGCTAAATTGCTTCCATAGTTTTAGTAATGGATTTATTCGCAAGGTTTCATTTTCGCGGATTTTTATCAACGTCATTATGTTATTTCCAGTGAAATATTCTCGGGTATAAATTTTCGCGCCTATCATGTAAAACTCGAATAGCGTGAAAATCAATACCCCCGAAATATAACAACCATCTTTGCCTGCTAAAAGTAAAATATGAAAAAAAAATATTTAAACATCATCAGTGTTATTGAAGATGTGATATTTAACTAGAGGCTAAGAGACCGCGTATCGCCCATCTGACGAAACGCTACGGACAAAAAACGCATGCTTTTTACCTTTGGGCTTTTTGGTTGAATAAGCTTCAGTGGTTTCTTTTTTTTTTTGTCAGATCCGATCGTAATAGGCAGTCTTTGTAAAGGATCTAATTCGAATAAAGTTACTTAAATTTGTTTCAGTATATTGAGATTAAATGATAAGTGGAGGCGCAGAGACCGAGCCAGTATCGCTCACCTGACAAAATGCATATGTCGATCGATGACCAAATTTTTTTCAGCTGGGTCTAATGTTAAGCTATGTTTGCTTCAATAGTTTCAAAGCAGATGATTAATAGGATGATTTTCACATAGGGTCAAATGTTAAACTATATTCAGTGCTGCTGGCCGTTTTTTTCAAGTCTTAATGCAATTATCAATTTGTGAACAAGATTCCTGTGACTTTTGTTGACTTTGCTTCAATGATTTTAGAGATAAAAATTTGGTTTCCCATATGGTCCAATGTTGAACAATGTTCAGCGGCATGTTTTCATGAGGTCAGAAGGAAATGAGTAATTTTGGGAAGGATTTCACAAATATCACCACTGTAAAACTTGATTGAATCTGCTTCAATGGTCTTAAAGGAGGTGAAAATGAGATTTTCTCGAAGGGGCCAATGTTTAACTATATGTTCTTCGGCCAGGTCTTTGTCGGATCTGACCGAAATTAGCAATCTTTGTGAAGTATCTTAAATTCATAATTCCTGTTAAGTGTGTTGGATTTGCTTAAGTTGCATCAGATAACAAAATACCAAAATTACTATGAATTTAGTTTCTGCATATGCGCATTTCGATAAATTATGTCTCAGTGCAGATCAAATCAAAACATTTGGAAATCCGTGAGCCGAAAGGTGTGTAAAAGCTGATAGAGAACAAATAAGTAATATGATCTAAATAGGGAAACCAAAATCAGCTAAGGACAGAGCTAGGCAAGAGGGAGATATTTTTTTAAGTTTAGATATTACAAGTTTCAAAATAAAATCGGTTTTCGGAACAGCACGGAAGTACTGATTATTGGGCTGGTGAATACCCTCGCGCACTAACAGTCTACCAGCAGTGACATCGGCCCAGTGGTAATTGATAACAACATACCAAAGTTAATGTAAATTAAGTTTCTGTAGATGATCAGATGAAAATGTGAAAAATTAACGGACGCTAAGTGATGGCAATAGCTAACACTGACCCTTTGTGTCAGGTGAGGTAAAAACAAGAATTGTTTATACAAATGTTTATCAGTATTGCTTAGAAACGAATTGTTATTTGGCTATACAGGTCCAGTCTTTGAGCCACAGCTGTTACTGTGTGAGGAGATTGATTTCTGTCTTAATATGCATACTTGCGATATCAGGTGCTATGACCATTTAACCATGACTAGTTCACAATTTTCAGAGAAAATTAACAAATCAAAATCTTCAAATAAACAATGAAACGATATTGAATAAATGCACATGAGACAAATCTCCACAATACATGGTAAAACCAGGCAATGGAATAACGCTTTTATTGTTTATTGCTCTTTCCTCTGTTTTTTATCTATGAAAACAAGAATAGAATTTCTGGGTCCCCCGCCGCTCAAGCAATATACTAGTATAAAGTACATGAAATTCCAATATTTTCAAACATTCAAGGCTGTTCCAGAATTAAATATGTAGGGATACAAAAAGTATCGGCCAAGGCTGATGTTTGAACTTGACCAAGGTATTAGTGGTATTAACATTTGGTATAAATTTCATGAAAATCTGTCAAAATTTGTTGCCATGAGAGCGCTTACAAGGTCAATTTTTGGATAAAACGGTGTCATAATTTCAGACAGTCTCATCACTCGGTCAAAAAGTATCGACCGAGACTGATTTTCTAACTTGACCAAGGTATTAATGGTATAAACATTTGGTATAAATTTCATGAAAATCCATAAAAATGTGTAGGCATTGGAGCGTTTACAAGGTCACTTCAACCTTGACCAAGGTATTAGTAGTATAAACATTTGGTATAAGTTTCATTAGAATCCGTCAAAATGTGTAGGCATGAGAGCGCTTACAAGGTCAATCTTTGGCTAAAACGGTGTCGTTATTTTGGTCATAGTCCCATAACTCCGTCAAAAAGTATGGACAGAGGCTGATTTTTAAATCTTCACCAAGGTATTAGTGGTATAAACATTTGATATAAATTTCATGAGAATCCGTCAAAATTTGTAGGCATGAGAGCGCTTACAAGGTCAATTTTTGGCTAAAACGGTGTCATTATCTTTGTCAAGGTCCTATAACTCCGTCAAAAATTATCTACCGAGGCTGGTTTTCGAACTTGACCTAGGAATTAGTAGTATAAACAATTGGTATAAATTTCATGAGAATCTGTCAAAATTTGTAGGCATGACATCGCTTACAAGGTCAATTTTTGGATAAAACAGCGTCATTATTTTTGTCATCCCATAAATCCGTCAAAAATTATCAACCGAGGCTGATTTTTGAACTTGACCAAGGAATTAGTGATTTAAACATTTGGTATGAATTTCAAGGGAATCTGTCAAAATTTGTAGGCATGAAAGCGCTTACAAGGACAATTTTTGGCTAAAACGGTGTCGTTATTTTGTCAAAGTCCCATAACTCCGTCAAAAATTATCAACAGAGGCTGATTTTAAAACTTGACCATGGTATTAGTGGTATAAAGGTTTGGTATAAATTTCATGAAAATCCGTAAAAATTTGTAAGCATGAGAGCGCTTACAAGGTCAATTTTTGGATAAAACGGTGTCATTATTTCGGTCAAAGTCCCATAACTCCGTCAAAAGTATTGAACAAGGATGATTTTCGAATTTGACCAAGGTATTAGTGATATAAAGATTTGGTATAAATTTCATGAAAATCCGTTAAAATTTGTAGCCATGAAAGCGCTTACAAGAAAGTGTAACGGACGCACGGACGCCCGGCATTTCTATGTCCCCGCTCCGTGTTGCGGCAGGGGACAAAAAGAATGAAATTGGGTAAATATCAATAAGACAACATCACATCTCCAGGTTAAAATGATCCAAAACAAAGCATTTTACACAGTGAGTAACCTCACTCCACATAGCAAGCCCTAAATTGCCCCAAAAAGTAAGCAAGTGAATAAATAAATAAAAACAAACCACATCCAATAGCAAGAATATCAAGAAACTTAAATTTTACTATTATAAAGACAAGGACAAACCAATTACCAACATATTCCTGTCTTGCAAACTAAGCTGTACGACAAAGGTTTTGTAGCAACATCCATACAGCACCGGTATATTGAGTTTACATCTCCTAGCTCATTAGCTATTCAATAGCATGTGATCGAGACAGTGACTTCCTTGATAGAGCCCGGTTGCTCAAAAATAGGCTACTTAAACAAGGGTATGTTACCCAAAACTGGAAGTTAGCTCTCCAGTAGTTTTAGGGTCGACATCACCATCTTTTGGACCGCTATGGAATATCTGTTTCCAAGATGACAACAGATCTTTCCCTTTAAAAGCTGAATTGTTGTTTCCTCTACCGGATTTGACCTTACTACCGATTTTGACATGTGTGTCTTCGTTTTTTTTCTGTGCAGCACTAATGTTGTGTCACTGTTTCTTGTTGTTTCCGATGTTGCCATTGTCCTTGGATTATTCGTTTTGGATTGACGATTTGGTTCTCACTTTGGGACAGGCGCAAAAATTGCGGTGGGGTTAAACTCGTTTTTCTTGAGTCCTGTTTTGTTATTTGTTATGTTATGCTGTTTTCTCTATACAAGTGTTATACACTGTCTCTTTGAGATATACAAGAGGCTCTCTAGAGCCTGTACCGCTCACCTGGTCCTTCATTAACATAGACATTTTATGTTAAAGGTAATTATACTATAGTTCCAATATGCTCAATTAGTTTATTTTGAGAAGACCGTTGTTAGTGTTCCCCATGGGGTCCAATGTTAACTATGTTCCCCGCTGGCAACTATCTTGGATAAACTGGGAGTGGGAACCTGAAATATTTTTTTCTTTTCAGTGGTCCACATAAAGACTATTTTGACCAAGTTTGGTTCCATTGGCTCAGTAGTTTCAGTTTTGCGTGAAAAACACATTTTTGTAAGCGACCACTCAAGGACAATTGTTGCCAAGTTTGCTATCGATTGGTTATGCAGTTTCAGAGAATTAGATTTTGAACGTGTTTTCCCATAGGGTGTAATGTTTCCCGCTGACAGTGATCTTGGATATCGCGTTGACCTGAAAACACAATTTTTTTTGCAAGGGACCACCCAAGGACTATTGTGGCAAAGTTTGATTCCAGTTGACTTAGTAGTCTAAGAAGAGAAGATCTTTGAAATTCTTTTCCCATAGGGTCCGATGTTAAAGCTATGTTCCCTGCTGGTGCATGGCCATTTTGGATATCACGCAGACCTGAAAAACACAATTTTTTGTAAAGGACCACCAAAGGACTATCTTGGTAAAGTCTAGTGTCAATTGTTTCAGTAGTTTCTGAGAAGATCTTTGAATGTGTTTTCCCATATGGTCTAATGTTAAAACTATGTTTCCCGCTGGCGGCCATCTTGGATATCACGGAGACCTGAAAAACACCTTTTATGTAAGGAACCACCAAAAGACTATTGTTGCCAAGTTTGATGCCAATTGACAAAGTAGTTTCAGAGAAGAAGACCTTTGAATGTGTTTTCCCATAGGGTCCAATGTTAAAACTATGTTTCCCGCTGGCGGCCATCTTGGATATCGCGCAAACCTGATAAACACCTTTTTTGCAAGGGACCACAAAGGACTTTTATTGCCAAGTTTGGTGCCAATTGTCTCAGTAGTTTCAGAGAAGAAGATCTTTGAATGTGTTTTCCCATAGGGTCCAATGTACAAACTATGTTTCCCGCTGGCAGCCATCTTGGATATCGCACAGACCTAAAAAAACACATTTTTTGTAAGGGACCACCAAAGGACTATTGTGGCCAAGTTTGGTGCCAATTGGCTCAGTAGTTTCAGAGAAGAAGATCTTTGAATGTGTTTTCCCATAGGGTTCAATGTTAAAACTATGTTTCCCGCTGGCGGCCATCTTGGATATCGCGCAAACCTGAAAAACACCTTTTTTGCAAGGGACCACCCAAGGACTATTGTGGCCAAGTTTGGTTCCAATTGGCCAATTAGTTTCAGTGGAGAAGATCTTTGACGGACAGACGACGGACGCAAAGTGATGGCAAAAGCTCACCCTGGCATTAGCCAGGTGAGCAAAAAAGTGATACATCCATGTTTATTTAGCTTATGAATGCTAGATAATTAAAAAATAATAAACTCACTGTCATCCTTTGCCCGACAAAAGCATTAGTGTCTCAAACTAGTGAACAATTACAACATATAGCCAAACACAGGGCACTCAACAAGTCGAATGTAAGAAAATTTGCCATTATTAAATAGTGTGATGTGGGCACTATAAACAGGAAGTCAGAATAACATTTGGAAATTACAAATACAATAATAAAATGCCAAAATAATTAGTATGATGGTATATCAATATGAGAAATTCCCTCTAAGACAGAACACCATGACTGAAATATGTAATGAGCATACATTTCTCGAGTTGTAGTATCACAGATCTGGACTCTTTACAAAAACTTTGTCCTGAGTTAGTCATGCATGAAATGCCAAGTCAAATCCATCTACTCTATATATCAACCTAAAGTTCTATTTAAGATGCATCTATTGACTAAACCTTGTCCACCTATTACTTGTTATTCAAAAGATATATGGTCTTAACTTTGAACAGAGGGACAAACAGACTAACAGACAAAATGCTATATCCCCTCCCCAACTTTGTTTGGGCAAGGGGATAAAAAGGACATTTACTCCTAAAACATGATCTGAAACTCATCAAATAAACTCTCATACCACATAACAAGTCAAAAACAGGTCTTCAAAAAAAGTCTGGATACCTGCTATTTCATAAAAATTTCAAGTCCAAAGGGCAATAACTCCTGCAACAATTTATGAATCTAGATGAACTAATCAATGTAAAATCACATATGGAATATCAAGTTATTATCTCAAGCTGTTTCTGGAAAAGGTCAATTTTTTTTTCTGGAATGACGGAATTGAGGACAAGGGTATAACTGTATGCCCCCTGTTCTGTTGCAGTGGCCTATAAAAATAATGTGAATCCCAAATGACTACAAATCCAAGTAAACACTGTGACTACTCAAAGGTATCAACCATTTGTATTCAAAGGTATTTAGTCATTTTTTACCACTTGGTCAATGCCTCTGCTGGTGGATTGTTAGTCCCCAAGGGTATTCACCAGCCCAGTAGTCAGTACTTCTGTGCTGACCCGAAAGCAGTTTTTTATTTCGAACCTTGCAATATCTAAATTTTTGTAAATTTTGTTGAAAACAATGGAGTATCTCCCTCATGCAAAGCTCTGTCCTTAGCTGATTTTGGCGTTACATTAAGATCAAATTCGGTATTTGTTCTCTATCAGTTTTAACCTATTTGATTTTATGGTCTTCCAAACATTTAGATTTTATCTGCACTGAAGAGACATAAGTTGTTGAAATGCACATATAGAGAAAATAAATTCACAGTAACTTCGGTATTTAGTCATTTCCAAAATAAATAACTTCAATTTATATAATTTAATCTTAAAAATGCTGAAAATCATTATTTAAAACAATTAAAATACATATATATCAAAATTTATCACATAATTACTAGAAATAATGGCATTTTGGTATGTTTAATATGACATGAAGCAATCAGTTAATTCTTCACACGCTGGGAAAAAAACCATTATTTTCACATGTCATGAAAATAACGATTTATTCTCCCAGGGTGTGAAAATATGGACTGTTAATCACTGGTCACTTGAGGTAGTCTTAAGTTTGAAATAATAATTCTAATACATTGGGCATTTCCAAATTGGCCTAGATTTTATCCCATTGACCAATATTGGCCCTGGACTTCATCTCGTGCCAAAATGGGAGTCTCAGGATGATAACTAGGCCAATATGGAAATGACCATGTATCAAAAATTTGTATGTAAATATTCAAAATTTCTTTTGATTTTGTAAATGATTTCAGTCAAATAAATGACTGAAAAAAACTAATTAGAAACTTGGAATTTTATATATTTTTCCTAATTTAGAATATACTGTTTAATTTATATCATTTTTTTAATTCAGCAAATTTTATTTTGATCACAATAATATGTGATTTCAGCAAATTATATTCTAAATACTGCAAAAAGGTACACCAAGGCCTCTATTTGGCACTTAGATTAATGTTAAATATGGAAGTAAAACTTGATGAGAAAAGCCTTTAAAAATGAATAAATTTGGCAAAACAATTACAATGCCTTTCAAATTTCATAATGATTTAGCAGTAATTTACATATAAACTGGAGAAAAATCAACCATATGCAGGAAAATAGTCTATAATAGCCATTTTCTGAATACATTTCAGTCTGGCAAACATGGTTGCATTCTTTGACAGAATAAACTGCTGCTGAAAAGTTTTCTTTTACAAATTTATAAATCTTCTGCAAATTCTGGTCAAAGCATGCGGCCACATTCATTTCTAGTAAAAACTGTGCAAAAACATTGCAAATGTTATCCCATTTTCAATAAAAAATCTATTGCACCATATCTAATGAGCCTACTTGCACCAAAATATTAAGTTATATGTAAACCTATTTTAAAACTGTTCTTTTGGGCCATCTTGAATAAACTTGCAGCAATTTTTTACTTAAATTGTAAAATTCTAAATTTTGTAGATTTTACAAGGCCAAAATAATTCCTTAACGTACCTACTCCTTTGATTATTATAAATTTCTGACTATTAAATCTCTGACAAGCCCTTCTACCATAGAGTTCTTTTTATTGATTTCTGACCAGATAATTATAGCTTTGCAGTTGTCTAAAGGGTCTTTTCTTAGGCCCAAAAAAAAAATATGTGTGTGTTTCCGGTTACAAGGGATTTGAAAATAGGGTCGGTAGGTCAGCAGAAAGTTTTTTTTCTTTTTTGCTACATATTTTTCATCCACTGCATTGTATTCGTGTCATTACTGTATTTCCGGTCTTTAGTCATATTGCTAAAACAGGAGGTGTAATCTGACTACTAAAAATGATGGATTTGACCACAGGAGTAGGGAATCATTTTTCTTTTATTTTCTGATGAATAATGCTAGGGGTTGTTGAAATAGACACATCTATGTGGTGTTGCTGTCCACAAAACGGAAGACTACCGCTAAAATGATCGAGATCACACAACAACATTTGGAGACATAGGTTGTGGAAATGCACATATGCAGAAAATATATTCACAGTAACTTCATTATTTAGCTATTTGTTACCACTGGGTCGATGGCACTGCTGTAGGACTGTTAGTCCCCGAGGATATTCACCAGCCCAGTAGTCAGTACTTCGGTGCTGACCCGAAAGCCGATTCTATTTTGAACCTTACAATATCTAAATTTTTGTAAATTTTGTTGAAAACTAAGGAGTATCTCCCTCATGCAAAGCTCTGTCCTTAGCTGATTTTGGCTTTACATTTAGATCATATTGGTTATTTGTTCTCTATCAGTTTTTAAATACCTTTGAGTTAATGGTCTTCCAAACGTTTAGATTTTATCTGCACTGAAGAGACATACAGGGGGGTGCAGACATAACCTCTCGTCCAAGTTAACTTGGAGAGCAGTCACGAGAACAGCTCAAAGTTAACTTGAAGTTAACTTGGAGCAGACTTAGAACAGTCCTAGAATCCTGATTGCTCTGGTCCTAGAATCGTATCTGTTCTAGCCATGACCGTTCTACCTAAGTCTGCTCTAGCCATCGGACTGTTCTACCTAAGTCTATTCTGGCCATGACCGTTCTATCTAAGTCTGCTCTGGCCGTGACCGTTCTGGCCAAGTCTGTTCTGGTCATGGCCGTTTTTGCCAAGTCTGCTCAGGATACGGCCGCTTTGGTCCTAGAATTACTGGATATTTATGAATTGGGTGTGTCAGAATTTCCTCTTTCTCAAGCCCAAAACCGTTTAAATAAAAAAATAACTGTCTTATTTTACGATGTTTTCATTAATTATTTGTCTCAGTAAACATAATCTGATAATGATTGAAATTTTCCTATATTTAAATTCAAGATTTTTTATTCATAATAATAAATTTACGGAAAACTATTGCGATTCAGTTTTTGGGTATATCTCTAAAAGGGAAATAACTCTTACTTTTTTAAAATTTACCTTGAAAAACACAGGTAAATTATCATCCGCAAATAAGAGCACTTTATCGCCAAAATGCAATTTTTTATCCCAATAATTCATTTCATAATTCTACTTTCATTTTGTTTTAATTTCACTTTTTTTAATAATATAACTAAACTTGAAATATATGAAATACGTGCATATTGGACACGTTAGGATGATTTGCTAGGGCTGTGACAAGAGCTGTAATGAGAGCAGTCATAGCTAGAACAGGTCTGCCGAGAGCAGTCATGGCCAGAACAGACTTATGTAGAAGGGTCATGGCCAGAACAGACTTATGTAGAATGGTCATGGGTAGAACAGGTCAGAGCAGTCATGGTTCTGACCAGAACGGTCAGGATTCTAGCTATGACCACGACTGGTCAGAGTGGTCAGGATTCTAGAGCAGACGTAGAGCTGTTCTAGAGCAGACTTGATACCTGTTAAAGGAGCTTTTATGACTGCTTCAAGTTAACTTTATGAGAGGTTATGCCTGCACCCCATTGAAGGTTGTCGAAATGCGCATATGCAGAAAATAAATTCACAGTAACTTCGGTATTTAGTTATTTGTTACCACTGGGTCGATGCCACTGCTGGTGGACTGTTAGTCCCCAAGGGTATTCACCAGCCCAGTAGTGAGTACTTCGGTGCTGACCCGAAAGCCGATTCTATTTTGAACCTTACAATATCTAAATTTTTGTAAATTTTGTTGAAAACTAAGGAGTATCTCCCTCATGCAAAGCTCTATCCTTAGCTGATTTTGGTTTTACATTTAAATCATATTGATTTTATCTGCACAGAAGAGACATAGGTTGTCGAAATGCACATATATGCAGAAAATAAATTCACAGTAACTTCGGTATTTAGTTATACGAAGTATGGAAAAAATATTAGGGTTGGAAGAAAAAATTAGGGTCTGTCGGGTAACCAGAAACACACATATTTTTTTATTTGGCCTTATATAAAGAGAAATCCCTGATAAAAAGCTTTGCTAATAATTAAGGCTAAATTCTGAATTTAATTCTAAAAATATACTTTTGAATAGAACTCTATCCTAAGTTAAGTCAAATATTATTGCAGACTAATGTATAAGAAGCTATGCTGGTGCTGTTGTATACAGTGGTGTAAATGGTACCTCCTTTGTCTGTTGTAACCTATAAAATAGTAAGGAAGATTGTTAGAAACATACTTAAACTAGAAAAACTGTGATCAAAATATACTCTCACTCCTCTCCCATTTGATTCAAGTATGTGTATTTTTCAGAGATTTCATGTTATTTACTGTTTGAAAATAAACGAAGACTTGTCTGTTTGTTCATGTAGACTATAAAACATGTTTATTCAACTTAAGTTCATCAATGTAGTCTAACCATTGAATTCAAGGCATTATTTCATCTGTTCCAAGTGTTTTCAACAAGGCTTATCTCATAAAGACTCTAGTGTCTGTATCGAACTAAAATTGTTGCAGTAATTTTCAGGTAAGGAAGGAACCATGAAAACACATTGAATGACATTCCCCTTTTTTAAATAATAACCCCATAATGTAGAAAACAAGTGTGGATCGTATTGCAAGGCAATACCAAGTCCCCTACCGGAAAGCAAGGCTTTGTTACACCAGGAGTTTTCTGAGTCAAAGGCCCACAACTTGGTCAAAAATCAGTCGAACGGAACCAAACTTAATCTTGTTCTGTAACCCACTGAGGTAGACTCACATACCAAATATTAAATCAATACCTGCAATGGTTTAGAAAAAAAATGCGGAAAACTGATATGTTACTAAAATTTTCTAAGTCAAAGGCCCATAACTCTGTCAAAAATCAGTGGACCAGAACCAAACTTAATCTTGTTCTGTAACTCATTGAGGTAGACTCACATACCAAATATTAGATCAATACCTGCAATGGTGTAGAAAAAAAATGTGGAAAACTGATGCAGGACTGACGGACAGACAGACGGATGAACAGACAGACGGACGGAGTGCAAACCTAAAGTCCCCTTCGGCTATTGCCGGTAGGGGACTAATAAAGACGATTTACGTTCTGATCGGTTCTCACTTAAAGATGGTTTGGTTCTCCCTTAAAGACGGTTTGATTTTCACCTACTTTACCTTCTAGGTGCAGAGAAAAAGTCCTGACAAAGCATATCTGGAAGTCCTGCTAACGAAATTGTTTTCATATCATTGGATGTGATTTAGCGCGAATAATGGCCTTGTTTAGTACATCATTCCTATAAAGTTTGGTTGAATTTTTTTCAGTGGTTTCAAAGGAGAAAATGAAAATGTGATTTTCCCATATGTTCCATGCTGGCAGCCATGTTTTTTTCTCGGATCAGAACTAAATAAGCAATCTTTGTAAAGGTCCTTAAGTACATTTTCCCGTAAAGTTTGATTGAATTTGCATCGGCTGTTTCAGAGGAGATTTTCCCAAAGGTCCAATGTTAAACCTAAGTTCAGCCCTGACTGCCATGTTTTTTATCGGATTAAAACGAAATGACCAATCTTTTTGAAAGACCTTTAGTACATCATTCCTGTACAGTTTGGTTGAATTTGCTTCATTGGTTTCAGAGGAGAAGATGAAAATGTGATTTTCCCATGGGGTCAGATGTTAAACTTAAGTTTGGCCCTGGCTGCCATGTTTTTTATCGGATTGGAACGAAATGAGCAATCTTTGTAAAGGACCTTCCATACAACATTCCTGTAAAGTTTGGTTGAATTTGCTTAATAGTGGTTACAAGGGAAAAGATGAAAATGTGAAAAGTTAACAGACGGACGCCATACGATGGATGCCAAAGTGATGAGAAAAGCTCACACTGATCCTTTGGGTCAGGTGAGCTAAAAATCATCAAATGCATTGAACTTTCAAATTTTGCAAAATTCTATTCATTGGTATGGTTTCTGATGACTTGTGCTAAACTATTTTAATAGTATTTTTTTATCCCAAAAAAATACAAAATTCAAAATTTACAAAACTTCCTTCCATCTAAATTCATGGAGATATGCATTGCTACCAAGTACAAAATTTCAGAGAATTCTGCTGCCTGTTTCACAAATTGTAAAAGTAGTTTCTTGACTAAAGTTCTAGGCTTAAAATGTAATTACACCCCTCCAAAAAATCTATTGAGAATTCCCTGTTCGTATGCAGACTTTCACATAAATTACTTTACTATGACCTTTATCATTTATTATGCACTAATGCGTGTAGGATCAGGCAGTGAGCAGCCGTCAATGTCTTCAACTTAACCTTTTTAGCCCAAATGCCTTTAATTGGTCCTTAAAACAAATCATCTAAGGTTTGTCATTAATCTATTAACATAGGTAACCAATGATTACAAAGTTTGCCTCGTTATGGCACATGGACACAGCAACCCAATTTTGCCAGGGTGCTGATCATGACCTAACATCTCTGATGAATGCATACTTGAACTTGAACTTACAATGGGTATGAGCAAAGCTCATTGTTGAAGGCCTCATGGTGACTTCAAGATGAAGAGCGACAATAAAAGTGATGTTCCTTTGCTTGTTTTATCTGTAGATTTACTCCATATCCTTTCATTGTTTATACAAATAAACAGCTGCGCCAAGAGCGCATGATACGCCCGTCCCCACTTTAAAGCAAACTGATTAAATGATTCTTGAAATTAAAAACTCCATATGAACAAACATAACAAGGGACTTCTGAAATGTATCAATTATTTCATCTTATGTTAAACAGTCAAAAATGTATATTGGTTTAGGGGTATTAATGTCTTAAATTAAAAGAATATTATTAATGTGTAGACAGAAATTGCAATTTCATACTTTTTTGAAATAATCAAAGTCCCATAACTCTTGAACGAAAAATCCGACGACAAAATAAAACGATAGGGAGCTTTCTTCCATCATATCCAACAATCCTGCAAAGTTTCAAGAAAAATGTTCAAAGCGTTCTCTAGTTAGAGTACGACGTGTGGACGGACGGGCAGACGAACAGACGGATGGACGGACACCGGTATACCATAATACGTCCCGTCACAGACGGGCGTATAAAAATGGATGATTCTACGATGTAAAAATACTTAGATCTGAACTGGGATGTAAACTTGAATGTATGTCAATCATGCCGAAATAATAGGTCCAAGTGACCTAATTTTGCCTGGATGCTGCCGCCAAAGATGCATGCACATGCAAGGTTTATAGATGATCTACCATGTACAGTTACTTAGATCTGAACTCGGACATAAACTTGAATGTAAGTCAATCATGCAGAAAATATAGGTCAAGGTGACCTTTTTTTGCCTGGATGCTGACCTACCACCAAAGATGCATGCACATGCATGGTTAAATGATCCATGTACCATGTAGTTTGTGTTTCTTCACTCATGTGCCACCACTCTTATGCTATACCTGATTCTTATATAGACTTATACATGTACTTAAATTCTTTTCACAACAAACAACCTATCTCAGCAGTTATTTTATCCTATTTTCATACATCCCAACCCCCATCTTATGTCTTAACAAAGTCCATAAATCAATTATATTTCCATGATTTCAGACCATTTTTAGTTTTAAAACCATCTGAAAGGATGAAGGTTGCAAGCTTTAACTAGACGCTCAGAAACTGACTAAGCCTCTTTAGCTCACCTGACAAAATGCTTCTTATTTTTAATGTCATTGCCTCCTGTGGGTCCTTGATTGGTCTAATAAAAATTAATTTATTTATTTATTTTATCTATTTATTAAGCAGATGAGGATGAATATTATAGTTTTTCCATAGAATACAATGTGAAACTTTGTTCCATGCTGGCAGCCATGTTTTTGTTGGATCAGAATTAAATAAGCAATCTTCAATACATCATTCCAGTGCAGTTTAGTTACATTTGCTTCAATAGTTTCTGGTTAGTTAAAGTACAATGATAAATTATGTTCCAAGCTGGCAACCATATGCTTTATCAGACCCAAACGAAATGAGCAATTTTTGTAACAAAAAAACCCTCGTAACATTATTCCTGTAAAGTGTGGTTGAATTTGCTTCAAAGATTTTAGCAAAGATTATTAAAATATAATTTTCCCATTGCATTGTTCATTGTTAAACTATGTTCCCAGATGGTGGCCACGGTTTTTGTTGGATCTGACCAAAATGACCAATCTTTATAAAGGACCTGCCATACACCATTCCTGTTTAGTTTAGTTTAATTTGCTCCAGTAATTTCTTAAAAGATGATGAAAATTAAGATTTTTTCCTTAAGTCTAATGTTTATCTACAATATTTTACGAAAGGATGTGGAGTAAATGAACATGAGACCATAACGCATATGTTAACTCCAACTGCAATAATTTTAATGAGCTGTATGGCCATTTCAGAAATTTATTCCTCATCAGCAGCACTAGAACCCAAACAAAGGAAATCCATAATTTAAAAAAATGTTAAAATGCATAAAACCAAACGAAATCCGTATAATCAGTAATATCAAATATAGCCAAGGACAAAACTACGATGGAGGGAGTTAATTCTTCGGTTTTAGAATTTACATAAATTTAGATAATACCGTAGTTATTGAACAAAGTGTACACATGAGATATTATCTCATGTACAAGTACACCATATCTAAGAAAAATAAAGAGCATACATCTCTAACATGGGGAATTGTTTTACCAACTCCACACTGAAATAAAAGACAAACTCCTGTATTAAATATTTTACATATGTTCCATGTTTGTAATTTATGACTGCATAGAAACCATCTGTTCAGACTTTTTCATGGAGAAGATGAGGTAATTCAAATGATATTGCTAATTACATGAAAATTTTATTATATTAACTTTTAAAGGGGACTAGCCAGAGACCATTTTGATCATTATTGGTTCCAAATGGTACCGTATTTTACGGCCTAAAGGTCAATATTTTTTTTCCAAAAAACCGTGGGCTCGACCTTTCTGCCGTTTCGACCTATCTGATATCAAATCAAAATTTTCTTGCCTGAAAAAATTAGTACAGACGTCTGATTGGTATGCCAGAAGATTCTATGACCTGATATTTTGTTCCTGATATTGCTATTAAATCATTTCAAATCTCAATATGACAATAAAATACAGTTAATGTTGTTTATTGTTTTGTTTTTTTGCACACTCGCAAAGCAGGAAGTGTTTGTTGGGTTGTAATGACGATGAAAGTCGGAACAACTATGAATCAGTTACGGTTCTTCAGGGTTGCATTTCTGACTGAATATCTTTATTTTTGAAGAAAGCTTCTGCAGTATTTAAAGCATTTGATTAATATTTAACAATTAGGGACATCAATTATCCATCCTGATTGGCTTAACTGATACAAGGATTTGCTTATCGTACCTGTACATGGTGGGAAAAGAACAATAACTCTCACACTTAATGTTTGCACATGCGTACAGGTAAAAACATGGCGAGGAAAATTCTGGCAATCGAGATGTGAAATTAACATGTGCTGTCATTATTTTATTACTTCATTCAATCTTTTGAATGAATTATTTTTATGGGAAATTAAATATTTGTGTCAATGAAATGGATCACAGCTTGGAGATAAAATTGGACCTAATTAGTCATGTTAGTGAATAACACCTGAACATGTCAAGCCATCGAGACAGTTTGTTGACATCTTTATGGCTTCCCTGGATAAACATTAATCAGTGATTAAATAATTACACCAGTAAACTGACAATCTATAATGAGTTGTAACAACAGTTTAATTGAGATTCCCAAGGCTGAACAATATTATAAATAGTTTTGAAAAGGAAATGACAAAACAAACAATTTATGAACATAGCTTTATTTAAATTTATTTATTTTCATAACCCCCAAAAATGATTGTATTAATAATAATAATCATTGAAATCAGCTAGTACAACATAAATTATAAACAATTTAAACAGCGGACAGAGCTTATACTTACCAATACTTACTTTCAAGAAATCGTCGGCTGTCGACCTATACGGCGCCCTCGACCTATCTGAGAACGGATCCAAAATTTTCCCCAAAAATGGGCCCTTCGACCTATACGCCCTATCGACTTTTAAGCCGTAAAATACGGTATTTATGAATTCCAAAGCCAAGCTTTTTTATGCATTTCCTGTATGCTACTATGTTCAGGGTTCATACACATTTGTAAACACAATAATCAAGTAATTTTCAAGGACTTTCAAGACATATTTTCTCAATTTTTCGGACCAAAATTGCTTTGAAAACTACATTTTTGTATTTTGTAATCTTTTCTTTTCTTGGATAACATTTCAACATACCAGTTTTCTTTTGAATATTCTGTCTCTTTGTTATCAAACAAATGGAAGGTATAAATATGTCGTGATCTATCTGACGTGTTCTTTGCACTTTTGTGAACAACTTCACCATGTATCAATACTAGACCACCTGTGGAGGAAAAAAGAAGAAAAATATAACATAAGTAATGCATCAATATGTAATACTGAAAATCTTGAAATTTTCTCAGTGTTTTATTTTGCAGTCTTGAACCTTTTCACAATTCATCCCTGTACATCAATCTTGATCTGAGGGTAAAAAAAATCCATTTACATTTTTAAGTGTTAAATCTATGAATCTTGGCCTCTGTTATTCAAATAATGTACTTTATAGCTAAATTTAGTGTGAATTGGACTTCATTATCAGAGATTTTTATTGAAACGAGTCTTTAATTTAGTTCTCATTTGTTCAAAACCAAGGCGAAAGCCTCAATGTATATGGGTCAAGTTTTTGACTATGTCAATTTGCCTTTATCCTGCAGGGTCAAATGTTAAATTGTGATGACCAATTCCGATGACGATTAATCTGTCAGCTTTTAAAGCGACCATCTAATGGCCATTGCAACTTGGGTTGACTTTACTTGGTATAGTAGTGCCAGAGAATGCTTTTGAATGTGTTTTCCATAAGGTCCATTATTAAAACTATACTGATAACCCAATGTGCATTTCAATTTTTAGAACAAAGTACTAATGTATGTTATTTTAAAATTTTGACAGTTTTACTGGTATCAATGTTGTCTTAGCTTAACAATCCTCTTGAGACACAAAATGGGTATAATTTGATTGTCATTTATTTTTGCCATGTTTGCTATCTTCTTGAATTTGAAAGTACCACAAAAATTAATCTTTAATAGCAAATATTTAATAATGTATTATTATTCTGCGTGAGCAGAATTTAAAATTGTCAAAAATAAATCACCATGAAGTTGACCAGAAGGTCAAATAAAAATAAAGTATCCGCAAATATAAATTGGATTAGAGTATTCCATAGTGTTCTTGCCTTTTTTGACAGGTACAGGTACAAATTTGTCATCGTCAAACTTCACCACATCACCTTTAAAAGTACATCTAGACTGTCCTTCACTCATATCGGGATTTCGTATCATTCTTCTGTTGCCATAGATACCACCTTCAAATGTAAATAAAAAAACACATAGAGACAAATAAATTTTGAGTCTTCCATGAAGACATGTGTCACCTGCTCTGCTGCTGTTGCGTACACAAATTTCTAAGTGATAAACGAGAAGTAGATGTCTGACAGATCTGAGTTCGATAAATGCATTATGGAACCCCATCCTTAAATCATATACAAATTTCAAGTAAATATAATTTGCAGTTACTCAAAAACGTGTTACAGAAAGTTTAAGCATTGACAATATTAGATATTAGATATTAGACAATATTGACAATATTAGATGAAAATACTCCATGTTTGTAAACAGGAAGTAGTGTCTGACAGACCTGAATATTCTATAAGCGCAATATGGATCTCCATTATAAAGTCATACACAAAATTTCAAGTGACTGCAATTTGTAGTTGCTGAGAGAATTGTTACAAAAATGTTTACCATTGAAAGTATTTGTTGAAAATATACCATGTCGGTAAATTGGAAGAAGATGTCCAACAGACATGATTTTTAAAAGCCCAATATATATATGGAACCCAATACTTACCGGTAATTCACATACAAAATTTCAAGTGACTGTGATTTGTAGTTAGAGAGAAAAGTTATATGAAAATTTTTACTATTGAAGGTTTTAGTTGAAAATTTTTCAAGAGGAAGTAAACTGGAAGTAGATTTCCGACAGACCTGAATTTGATAAGCTAAATGAGGAACCCTATACTAAAGTCACATACAAAATTTCAAGTGGTTGTGATTTGTAGTTGTAGAGAAAATGTGACAATAAAGAGGAACAGATAACCAGGACGCTGATGCAAGACATCTAAATTCATCCCTATATGTCGCCACACACTACGCATGCAGGTGACACAATAAAAGTGGGAAATGTAGTATGTCATTTATACAGTGGAACTTCAATGGCTAAAACACCCAAGGGACTGATGAAAAAATTTGAGCTAAAGGGTTGTTCGAGCTCTAGAGGTTGAACTGTGTTGAATTTTGAACAAAGGGTCCAGAAAAAGGGTTTGAGACATCTATGGTATTTGAATAGGGGCTGTAAGTCTCGTTCAATTTTAGAACTTCCGGGACCAAAAACTGTACCCGGAAGTTACATTTTAAACGAGGATATATGACGTTTCAAACAAAAATTTGAACGTCATAATCCTCAGACGTCATGTTTTGGCGGGAAACATTTCTGAATTGCCGATTTATCGTGGATTCTCGTGAGTCACATGACGAGACTTACAGACCCTATTATTGCAGTTTGAGCCATCGAAATTCAACTGTTTATCCATGCCCTGAATAAAAATAGTAATGGTGCATTACATGATACTTCACCACGTTTCACAAAATTTCAAAGTTTCAAGGGGCATAACTCCCTTAGAACCTCTTTGATCTCTGTATCCAAGTCAAACTAAGTTTGAATTTCTAGTAAACAACTTACATACCAAGTTTGGAGACAATATGTAATTTGGTTCATAAATTCATAAACTCAAAATTTCAAAGTTTCAAGGGGCATAACTCCAGAACCCCTTGGACCTCTGAACCCAAAATTGAACTTGACCTGAGTTTTGTGGGAAACAATTTACATACCAAGTTTATAGGCTGTATGTTCTTTCGTTCAAAAGTGATCAGTCAGAAACCCTAAAATTTTTAAAATTTCAAAGTTTCAAGGGGCATAACTCCAGAATCCCTTGGACTCTGAACCCAAAATCAAATTTGGTCTGAGTTTTGTGATAAACAACTTACACACCAAGTTTAAAGACAGTATGTTGTTTCGTTTAAAAGTTATCAGTCGGAAACCCTAAAATTCACAAAATTTCAAAGTTTCCAGTGCTACAAATGGACCATTTATGGCTCTATGAATTTCTAAAATCTGTCAAATGATAATTCTAATGCAATATATTTGTTACAGTGAATTTGATTGGATAACATCTGCAGTAAAACCCGCAATCTAAAAGACGTAACTAAGGATGGTCCGCCATCTTGGAAAAAGTGCAGTTCAGTAATTCATTTAAAAGAAAAACAAGCAATTCATTCATACCGCTTACCTTCTAAACTCTCTTTTATTGAATTTCGTTAGAAACTGAAGCGTGGAGTCCGGCTGAAAACGTCTTGTTTTTACGTTTCACATTCAAAGCCTTCATGTGATGTCACGTTGTTTATATGGCAAAGACGTTCATAAGTTTTCGCGGAGTTTTTCTGAATTCGATTTTTAGATCAAAATAATGTCAAAAAAGTAATGCTTTTCGAGCTATTGCATTAGAATGGAGATAACTGTATTGTATTTTAAGCTTTGCGGACGTAAATCTTGATTTTACGGTCACAAATATCCGTTTACCTAGCTCCACTGGCGCGTCGCTAGGTAAACTCAATTTGCGACCGTAAAATCTACGATTTACGTCTGCAAAGCTTAAAATACAATACAGTTATCTCCTAATTTTAAATCAAAGATGAAAAGCTTGATCATGTGAAGAAGACATTATGTTTTTTCCTTAAAACTTAGTGGGAATCTGGAGTTATGAAGGAGTATATGACTATCAAAATGGAAAGTTAAGCTTGAACCTTTAAATTTGAAAAATCTTAACTTCTTGTATAAAGTGAACAACTAGATGACTTGAATAATATACAGTCGAACCTCGATATGTCAAACTCGGTTGTCTCGAAATCTTGGATGTGTCGAAGTTAATGGTTGGTCCCGGCAAAATTCCCCTTTGATTCATGCATTTTTCCTCTGATAACTCGAACTCTGATTATTCGAATTCTCGGATAACTCGAACATAAATCATTGTCCTGTGAAAAATTTATAATGCAAATGTACATGAGATCTATATGATCATCGTATAAAATATGTTTGCCCATATATAAAAACAAGTATAGTATAATAATGTTTTATTTAATAAAATCATGTTTTTTCTATTTTTTTTATGTACGGTATCTCCGATTCTGTATTTTGCCATTAACCTGGTAATGCACATCGAATGGCATGACTGCCAATCTCTGTTGTAACAAGAAATTATATATAAATCTCAAACTCGGATGTATCGAACCTCGGATAACTCGAATCATTTTTTATGGTCCCTTCGACTTCGACTTATCGAGGTTCGACTGTATTCTTAAAATTCTGTTGAAATATGAAAGTTTTGAAGGAGTTGAGGATTGAGAAACAAATTAACAAAACAGCTTTCTTGGGCTCAGTGAAACTCTAAATCAGTAAAGTCAAAAGTTCAAATTTACAAGGAGAGAATATGAAGTAAATGCACATGCGTCGAGTCTACAAAAACAAATGCACAACTGGATAAAGTGAATAAAGTTTGAATTCTATGTACAACTTTGAAAGACTGGCAAATTAACAAAATTCAGATTTACAAATGAGCTATTTTTGGATCATTGAGCCTCTAATATCTGTAGAATCAGAATTTTAAAACTACATCAGATGAACAACATTTTCTGAACTTTTTTTTGGAATTGGACTTAAAATTTGAAAGAAGGTGTGGAAACAAACTGACAGATGACACAAGACAATAGATAGCAAAATCCTATATGTCAGCTCTGCTAACTGCAGGTGACACAAAATATGAAAGAAAAAGTTTATACAGAATCCAAAACTGCATCGAGTGAGAAACAACATTTCTACACTAGAGATAGTTAATTTTCAAATATTCAAATTCGAGGCTTACCAAGCGTTTAAATATTTGAAAATTTAACTATCTTGAGTGTAGAAATGTCGTTTCTCACAAGATACAGTTGTGGATTTAATTTCTCAAATGATTTCAAGGAGATTTTGGATAAGAAATTGACCCACCCCCCTTTTCCGACAATCTGAAATAAATGTGTTCTTTGAGCATGAAGTCATCAGACATGGTCCTCTTTTTTCATGGTGTCACAATTGTAAAGTCTGAAAATGGCAAACATATTTGATATCATCATTGAATTTCAGCAAATCACTTGCCGGAGAACAACATTCTCTCTAGAGAGGAGAAACAATTTCTCCCACTGTTCAAGAAACATGAAAACAGGGCAGAAATTAGAGAAAACAGAATTACATATTAAAGAGAGTGGGTAGAGGGTTCTGCTCCTTGAATCCTGAGGTGTAACTTTTAAAACCCAGAATTTCCCAAGAAAATATTTTTTTTCAATTCCAAGTCTTGATCCTATTTCCTACAATTTGATGTTCACTGTGCACATATATGGACTATCTGTCCAATAAAGTAAGACATACTTTTATGAGAACCTGGATAAAAATACAGACATCCATTCTCTGGTTCTGCATTCTCTAGTGCTATCCAGTAACCAAATAATTTCATAGGATCAGTGTACAGAAATGTTGAATCCTGGTGTGGTATGACTGTAATAATAAAGTTATCAATTAGACTTTTTGTTCATTTTGTCACAACTCCCTTAAAATCAAATCTTCTATAGTTTAATAATTGTACACTGATACTTTTTTCATATACAAGAAAAAGAAATTTAGACCATTTTAAATTTGCAGCACATGAAGAGCATATGAAAAACAGAAATATTGATTTTGTTGTTCCATTTGCTTAATTTTCCAATGTATTCATAGGGATTTTGTCCCATGTACATTTACTCCATATCCCTTTATTAGTTCATTTACGGTTTTCTCTCCTGCAGTGTGGAGTCCGTAAAAAGATTCCCTGTGCTTGAGGTGTATGCTCTTCTATTTTTTCAGTTATGGTGTACTTGTTCATGTGAGAATTTCTCATATGAATGCACCATCAAAATTCAACATTTGGCTTACTTGTTTTGTAAAACTTAAACTATTTTTCTGGCCATCACTTTAAATATATTGCCCTAATCTCCCGATTTTACTTGCAAAGTTTCCTTACAATCAACTAGATGAGTGTCCTGTGATCCTTTATATGTTGTATTGTCTATTGGAGCCTTTGTCGGGCAACGGATGACAGTGTTTGTAAGAGTACTTTGCCTGATATGTTATGCTTGTTGACTACCCCACTTCCATGACAAAATGGATACATGGATGTAGGGTTGTTCAAACATCTAGCAAGTGAATTCCGCTCAAGCCGGTGCTAGGGGCATTCTTGAACTTACTATGAAGTAAGAGTGTTTGCTCTTTGTTGAAGGCCTCATGGTGACTTCAAGATGTAGAACAACAATGAAAGCGTGTTTCCATTTGCTTAATCTTACTATGTATTTATTGGGATTTTGTCCTATGTACATCTAATCCATATCCCTTTATTTGTTCATATATATACAGTCGAACTTTGATGGCTCGAACACCCAAGGGAATGATGAAAAAAGTGCAAGCCAAGGGAGTGTTCCGGTACATTGAGGGAGATTTGGGAGATTCGGGTTGGCATTTTTAAAGTGCATACAGTAGAACTTTGATGGCTCAAAGTCCAATAACTCAAACACCATGGATGCCTCGAACCCTATTTGTGGTCCCTTTGCTCAAGCTTATACATAGTTCAACATAGATATCACAGTTCCACTGTATGCACTTTAAATTGCCAACCTGCATCTCCCAAATCTCCCTCAATCTCCCACATTGTCAACTGACCATCTGCCAGCCATAATTTAGGATCTGACTGATTTCTTTGTGGACAGCCTCTTAAAATTATCTCCCCTTTGACCATATATAGCTAAGTTGGTACAGGGAGATAATCCACAAATGTTTCTCATCGAGTCTGTTCTAGTCAGTATATAGGCATGTAACAATACACATTTTTGGCAAACAATACATATTGCTATATCCTCTTTGCATTACAGTTCATATCACGATACATTTCATAATTATTTGGTCCTTCATGCATCCGTGCCATTACACATGAATTCTCTTATGAAATTGAGGAAAATATAGGAGATTGAAAAAATTATTAGAAATTGAAAGAATTAATTGAACATCGTAATTTTTCTTCACTTCGAAATAGAAAAATTGTCGCCAAAAGAAACCCAAAAGTTTCTTATTCCTCACAGGGATGTAGATAACAACGGGGATTTGAAACGAAGTTCGAGATCAAAGGAGTACTACCCTTAGCGTGATAAAGCATGTCTGTCTCGGGTAGAAATCAGTACTAAACTCCGGAGACATGACCGATAAGTACTTCCTGTGTTGTGTATTAGCGATCGCAGTAGATGATGGTAGTTGTGATTTAATTGTCGTCAAAGCTTGGATAACCTATCGATGTCAGTTTAAAGAGGAAAAATCAAAAGACAAGTTATTATTTTTCCATTTTTTATTTAATTTGTATTTTCATACTTAACATTTGATGAATTTTTAGGAACAATTCCAAACCATTTTTGATTTTTCTTATCCGGAATTTTAGGAGAATAATTGGTACTTCTGAATGATTCAAATTTCTTTTAAATTATAAATACCATTTATTTGGAAAAAATATCATTGAAAGACAGAATAAAGATCTAATGCTTGAGCTATATATGACTGTTATATATTGTTTTGCTTATTTAATATAATTTTTCAAAATTTTGGGGTTTTGTCATCACATATCATTTTCATAATTTATCAAATACGTCGGTGGGGTGTATATTTTCATAGTTTGTAAAATAAGTTTTCAATGTAACCATATAAGAAAAATAACATTTCAAAGCTGAAAAATTCCTACCTATTGGTATAATTCTCGTATTTTATTGCAGTAATTTTCTATTTTATTTTTTATTTACAAAATTTGACGTAGATTTGCATTGTAGAGTCGAGAAGTCATTCACATTTTGTACCCTGTCTCGAATTTCTGTAATGAAAAATTAACTATTCAATTAATTCATTTTTTGTACACACATAATGAAAGGCGATATATAATTCTAGTGCTTGGTACTATTAATTAGGCCGAATCTTAATGATGCTGGTTGCTATGATTTTTTTAAAATGGGTATCTTTTAGAAATTTTGTTGGTCAGCCATATTGTTTTTGTTGACGTCGATATTCTGCAAATAGTAGTTAGAGACCAAAATAGTTCCATAAGTATGCATATTTTTTGTTATAAAGTTATAAACGAAATATCAAAAGAAATGTTTTGCCAATTTTTTTTCAACTCTTTTGGCATGTTTGGTTTTAAACACGAACATCGGGCTTTAAAGTTAAAATACAGAGCATTGTTTAAATCTTTCATTCCGAATTCTTGATGGCATCGTTGACTTCAATGAAAAATCTATACATTCGAACAATTTCCCGCACTTTCTGTTCTGGTTTATGGAATAAATATAATATGACCATATAGCTATACATTTCAAACCTGTGTTAATGAAAAAGTATTGGTATCAATATATATACGTGTGTGTGGGGTGTCAATTATATCCGGTACACATGTATATGTTATCTACCTGAAATTACGTAATTTATGTGACAAGGACTTGACAAAATTGTTCAGATGAAATAGTTGTAAATTTAAGTAGGAACATTTCAATTATGACATCTCTACTGATTGCTACGTTATTTATATGCTAACTGGGTGATGACAAACGACGGTATCCAAACTGACGACAAAAACTAAAAGACAGTGAAGTCCTTCAAGTTCTCAAGTTATCTTTTGTTTTGGTTGTGGAAAAAAAAGCCATATGAAATTTAAAGAAAAGCTTTACATAAAGTAGCTCTTTTTATGAGGTTTTATTTATTTTATTATGCCTGTAATAAAAGAGTGATCTTTTTCTTTCGGTTTCTTGACATTTTAATTGCTTCCACAAACTTCGAAACACTTTTTTTCTACCATTCAGCCACCCTCGATTCCGGTAAACTAAATCAAAATGAAAGATGGACGCAACCAATACACAGATGTTAGATGGAGGTACGGAATTGGCCAAGTTCAGATGAGTGTTTGTTTACAATCTGAACATGTGCAAATGTAAAATAAAATCGATAGCGGAGAGGACCCAAATATTTGCATTACAATAACAGTTATTAATTATCTTATGACACTACGGGGAGTGATTATCACATCGCCCTTGACAGAGATGCATGATAGATTGCCTAATTTCTATTCCTTCCTGGTTATACAGTTCCCTGTTCCTCATATTAAAATTACAGCCTTATGTATGATTATGATGCCTTCCTAATATAGTAAGGGGACGACCATTTNGGGTCATTTTGAGAATACATAATTTAATTTTTGGTGCCAGTGAAAATAAATATTCTTATCTTCCTTAATTGTCATGAAAATAAATAATTCAATTTTGATTTGAAGAATAATTTTTTTTGTTTAAATGCAAAAAAAAAATAATTTTATAGGACATTTGGTGAAGTTAATAATTTGTTCGAGATGTTCGTGAAAATAAATAAATTTTCTCTAAAAATTGCCCTAGCCTCCCCCTGAAAATCAAATGGTCGTCCCCTACACTTGACTTTCATCCAATATTCTGGTATTTCTGAACATATGTTCAATCTTTTCCCCCTTATCAGAATACATACATGTTAATTACCTTCACATACCTTCTCCACCTATACCTGGTTGCTGTAAAAAAAAATAACAAGAAAACTAGAAAAAACTGTGAGCAAAGTTCACTAATATATACCCCAAGCTCCCCATTTCATTTGCTTCCAGAAATATTTTTTTAATCAAATCAAATTTTCAAATAGTTGCATGATGCACAATGCCAATATTTACTGAACATTTAGTGAAAGTTTCATTGAATTTCACCAAATGGTCTAGGAGGAGTTGTGGCTACAAAGTGTGTACCTCTATGGAGGACGAATAAACAAATGAACAAACAAACGAACATACCAACAGGCTGACAACATGATCATATACATACCAACAGGCTGACAACATGATCATTATATAAAGCCCCTGGTAAAGCGGGAATTTAATAAATACTCAAACTTGTCTTGTTCAATACCGCTTTAAGGCCACAATAGAAAATTAATGGACTCTTGTCCCAAACCATCCTAATTTTATCAGCTGCTAAAAATATTATTTGAAGATTTTGTCTACTTTCAGTCTGGTTCTTTAGAATTAATTTTTTTTAATATACAAGAATTAAATTTGCCTGCCCACCTGCCTTTTAAGTTTTCAACAAGTCAGATGAGAAGTCAAGATTATTTTATAGTAGCACTCAGACTAAAGGTTTTTTTAAGGTTTTATTTACACAGATTTAGAACAGAAAAGATCTTTGCATGTTTAATTTGGTTAATCGATTTGAACACAGTATAAAGTATGATAGTACACTAATAAGTAGGCTAAAAATTTCAAGATGGGCTAGGTGAAGATATTAGGCTGGGTGTATGGGTACTGTCTAGGTCCAAGGAAGCCCTTGGCTTACACTGCAAATTCCTGCAATCTAGAGGCTTCCTATCACATATATTCATTTGCTAAAAGGTCCTATTTTCATTTTTCATACATTGTTTGTCGTTTTTTTTTGTGTTTTGTTTTGTTTTGTTTTTTTTTTTTTGGGGGGGGGGGGGGATGGGGTTCTAATATATTTTTCTTTATCAAAACGTAAATGTGATCTACTTAAATTGCAATATATTTTCCAGAATTAACAGACAAAATCACATTTAAACATTTTGTCTGTCATTTATGAACTGAATTTCTATTAATATTTAATGTAACATATGTTTGATAACGGGGATAATGTCGTCATCCGTCACATTGTTTCTAAATTTGTAACAAAGCCTGGTCAATTACAACATTATAAACTGTCCATTCTCTAAATTCAACTAGAGCTGTCATCAAAGCCAGACTAATACCCCCCGCAACTGCATTTGAGTAGCAAGGCATGTCATTTTGAAATTTGACCTTCAGCCACATGGTAATTGGAAAGTAAATCTACCAGAAATAAAGCCTGTCAGGACTGAAATTACAGGTTTTATTCCAATCAGTTCATATCTGGTACTTCATTTAAAGGGTAATACATTAAATAATATATAATTCTGTGGATACAAAGCTGATTTAACCAAGCTTTCAGCAAAAAATGTGCAAGGATTTACTATCAATAAGGTCAAAGGTCAAAGTCAAGGTCACAGTGACCTAAATTTGGTATGCGACACATCGTCTTCCCATGATGCATCCACAAACCGAGTTTGATAATCCTAGGTGCTACGTTACAAAAACTCTGCTCCGGACAAGGTTTTACTATCATAAAGGTCAAAGGTCAAAGTCAAGGTCACAGTGACCTAAATTTGGTACGTGACACACCATCTTCCCGTGATGCATCCACACACAAAGTTTGATAATCTTAGGTGCTACGGTACAAAAGTTCTGCTCTGGACAAGGTTTTACTATCATAAAGGTCAAAGGTCAAAGTCAAGGTCACAGTGACCTAAATTTGGTATGCTACATATCGTCTTCCCATGATGCATCCACCCACCAAGTTTGACAATCCTAGGTGCTACGGTACAAAAGTTCTGCTCTGGACACTGTTTTACTATCATAAAGGTCAAAGTCAAGGTCACAGTGACCTAAATTTGGTACGCAACACATCGTCTTCCCATGATGCATCCACACACCAAGTTTGATAATCCTAGGTGCTACGGTACAAAAGTTCTGCTCCGGACACGAAATGCACATGGTTTTAAGGCCAAAGGTCAAAGTCAAGGTCACAGTGACCTAACTTTGGTACGCGACACATCGTCTTCCCATGATGCATCCACACACCAAGTTTGATAATCCTACAGTACGTGGCCATAATACAGTACGCACCAGAAAATTTCCCTGTGCATTTAATGCAAAAACAGCCGATGTTCAAAAAATTCTCAAGACTTCATTTCCAGTCCAATTTTTATGATTTGTGCATGGTGTAAAAGAGGGTGACAAACAGCTTCTTCCTGTAATTTTGAAATAATTTTCTACCAAGTATTTTACTTTTTGTCGAAGTTTAAACATAGGCCGAAAATTTAGGTGATCTTATTTACCAAAGATAAATAACAAATTTTGATCTGAAATTTTTGCATTTGTGTTTATATTCTGGGATAGTGGAAAGTATTTTCAATAAATTTTTCCTTAATTATAGGAAGGAACTGTACATCAAGCTCTTTTAAACAGTACAATAATCATGAAAATACGAGAAGATATGAAATCTAGATAATTTTCTGAACATCGGTCATTTTTATATGAAATGTGCGGAAAAATGTTCAGCTGTGTACTGTATTATGGCCACGCACTGTAGGTGCTACGGTACACAAGTTCTGCTCCGGACACAGTTTTACTATCATAAAGGTCAAAGGTCAAAGTCAAGGTCACAGTGAGCTAAATTTGGTACGCAACACACTGTCTTCCCATGATGCATCCACACACCAAGTTTGATAATCCTAGGTGCTACGGTACAAAAGTTCTGCTCCGGACACTAAATGCACATGGTTTTACTATCATAAAGGTCAAAGGTCAAAGTCAAGGTCACAGTGACCTGAATTTGGTACGCCACACATCGTCTTCCCATGATGCATCCACACACCAAGTTTGATAATCCTAGGTGCTACGATACAAAAGTTCTGCTCCGGACATGGTTTTACTATCATAAAGGTCAAAGGTCAAAGTCAAGGTCACAGTGACCTAAATTTGGTACACCACACATCGTCTTCCAATGACGCATCCACACACCAAGTTTGATAATCCTAGGTGCTACGGTACAAAAGTTCTGCTACAGACACGAAATGCACATGGTTTTACTATCATAAAGGTCAAAGGTCAAAGTCAAGGTCACAGTGACCTAAATTTGGTACGCCACACATCGTCTTCCAATGATACATCCACACACCAAGTTTGATAATCCTAGGTGCTACGATACAAAAGTTCTGCTCCGGACACGGTTTTACTATCATAAAGGTCAAAGGTCAAAGTCAAGGTCACAGTGAGCTAAATTTGGTACGCGACACACTGTTTCCCATGATGCATCCACACACCAAGTTTGATAATCCTAGGTGCTACGGTACAAAAGTTCTGCTCCGGACACGAAAGGGGACAGACAGACAGACGGACAGACAGACATGGTGATTCCTATATACCCCCAAAATTTCGTTTGCGGGGGGATAATTATATACAATGTACTGATCTGTTAAATTGTTCAGCATCAGTCTGCTTGTTTTCAGAGTTAAAAATAACAGACCGCCGCCCCCTCCCCTCCCCTCCAGCACGGGGCAGGCCTATATTGGAAAGGGAAGGCTAATATTTTCACTCAAGACACTAATAAAAACAGCTCAAGGAACACTGTGGTGTTCCACCTATCGAGGTAGGACTATAAACATGAAAAAGCAACAACATAAAGGGTTCAAGACATCCATGGCATATGAGATATTTAAGTTCTAGCCATCAAAGTTCAACTGTATATACTGCATTCAAATCTCTGACTCAGCATACCCATTCACGTACTGCAGTACGTAATTCGCGTACATTATAAAACATGCACGTACAATTTCACAAATCAAAACGTGCATGCACATACTTTTGAAAAATTGATCATTGAGCATTGTGGTTTTTGGATCGAAATGTATTGTTCAAATCAAAAGTGAAAGGAAAATTGTTGTCGGCATATGTCGATACCTTACGAAGCCATTTTAAGTAGCGAAGTAAACATAGGTAATCAACGATTACAGAGTTCGCCTCATTATGGCACATTTTCACAGTAAAAAAATATTGCCTGGATGTTGACATCACAGTTGCATGCATAAGCGAGGTTACATGATCCTATCATGTATAGTATACTGAGATCTAAACTTGTCCGAAAACTTGAACATAAATCACTCATGCGTAAAGCATAAGTTAAAGTGACCTACCGGTACTTTTGCCTGGATGCTGATGTACCATCAGGGATGCATGCCTATGCAAGGTTACATTATCCTACCATGTACAGTGACTGAGATTTGAACTCATCCAAAAACTTGAATGTAAATCAATCAAGCAGAAAATATAGGTCAATGTGACATCAATTTGCCTGGATGCTGATCTATCATCAGAGATGGAGGCATATGCAAGGTTACATGATCCTACCATGTATAGTGACTGAGATCTGAACTTGTCCGAAAACTTTAATGTAAATCAATCAAGCGTAAAATATAGGTAAAAGTGACCTAATTTTGTCTGGATGCTGACCAACCATCAGAGTTACATGCATATCTAAGGTTACATGATCCTACCATGTATAGTGACTGAGATCTGAACTCGTCCGAAAACTTGAATGTATATCAATCAAGCGTAAAATGTAGGTCAGAGAGACCCAATTTTCTTGGAGGTTGTGAGATAGCCCAAGATGCACCTGCATACAAAGTTTGATGACCCTACCATGCATAGTTGCAGAGATATATGCCCAAATGCAGATGCAGACGTAGACGTAGAAGCAGATGCCGGGGGTACTCCAATAGTCCCCCTCAACTTTGTTGAGGCGAACTAAAAATACTGGTAGACATGCATTTGTACCCTCAAAAACACCTTGTACCAACAAATTTAAATTCAAAGGGTACCGGTATATGTACCCCCAACTGCAAAAAGCAGAGGGCATGGTGCTGAATATGTACCACTTCATAGTTTGCAATGAGTTTAAACTTGAGATATTTCACAACTTTTACACATGCAATATCCTTTTATAGAAAATTTGAAATTAAAATTTCTTTATCTCGGATTATGTACTTTTAAAATACATTTGATGTAATTATGGAAAGTATAACAAGAACGAGGGTGTAAAAATGCAGTTTAAGGGAAACAATTTGATCAAATCTCCTATTCTAAAACACTTTTGTTGGTCACCACTAGAAGACTGGTGCGTTACACCATTTGATAGCCAAAACACTTTTTTTGTAACCGTTTGATAATGAAAACAAACACTAATTGTTGTCACTATTTGATGACTAAAAAACTAAAATTTTCATAGAAAACATGCACACACAATAAATCTCAAACAATGATGAACTGGACTGCATTTTCATGGCATCAACAAGCAGACTGATTAAATGAATTTAATGGCAAATGCCAAACAGCATTTTTCAGAATTTTAAAAACCAATTATAGAAATAAGTTGTTGAAATTGATATCTGTACAACTAAAATTTCCTGTAATTTCTGTATTTACTTGCTTTAATCATTTTATTAGAATTGGGGATGAAAGTAATGAATTTGAAATTGAGGTCACAGACAAAAGCCATATAGCAGACTGACATGTACTTCAAGACCAACCTATATACCAAATATCATCGACCTACCACTTATAGTTACTGAGAAAACCACCTAATCTCAAAAACTTAACATGGTCACTAGACCATGAAATTGGGGTCAAGGACAAAAGCCATATGACAGACTGTCATGTACTACCTAAGACCAACCTACATACAAAGCACAAAAACTTAACATGTTCATTGAAACGTGAAATTGAGGTCGCAGACAAAAGCCATATAGCAGACTGTCTTGTACTACTCAAGACCAACCTATATACCAAATATCATTGACCTACCACTTACAGTTACTGAGAAAGTGACCTAATCACAAAAACTTTACATGAAAGTTTACCCTGCCGCCGTCACCGCCATCATACTTTGTACGCATATGTCTCGCATTCTGCACCTTTCGTCGCGGGCGAGACAAAAATATTGGAAAACCATAACATGTGTAAAAGCTGACTGAGATCAAATCAAATTCAAGGTAGACAGTTGGTTTAATACAGAATTCCCTCATTTTTTTTCCTTTGGTGGTGAAAGGGGGCATGTGCCCCCTAAAATTTTCCACTGGTCTTAGATATCTATACAGTGTTTTTTTTTCTATCAAATTTGGGTCCGTTTATAGGACCCAGTCCCAATGGGAAATATACTTAATTTATCACAAAAACATGACCAATTTTCCCAATCTAGCATTGCCGTTAGATAAAAAAAAATTTAACGAAGGTAAATGTTTAAAATTAGCCTTTTTAACAATGTAAACAATGTTTGGAATACAGTCTTTAATGGTGTTATTTAAGTAATTGGTTACAGGTATAAAGAAATGCATAGAATACCTCAGATAATGTATTTTTATATTTTCAAAAATTCAGAAAATTTTCCCAATTTAAAGGGACCCGGACCCAGTCCCAAAAAAGTGAGAAAAAACACTGTCTATAGTATTTGATATGAAATGCAAAGATTATTTTCCATACCTACCTTGAAAATATACATGCTTTGACAAACTACTGGCTCCACAAGATTCAAGGATTTTGCAATGTCCTACAAGTAAAAAAATATTGTGCATAAGACCAATTAAATTAATTAGTAGAATTTCATAGCGGTATCAGAGGAGTTGTGCTTACAAAATGCATTTTTGTAGTTTAATGGAAAACCAGTCCATGTCCCATAACTGAGAGGGGGCGAGACCATTTTCTGGTTGCCGGGATTGGCCAATTTTAGCTTCAGGGAAATCGGGAAGGCCCTTTTTGAAGGCCGGGAATTCGGGATGAAAATGCCATCAGGACACCAGAAAGGGGTGTTTTTAGACCCGGGAAATCTGGATTTTATGGTAAAATTTATCGGGATGGGCAAAAATTGGTTTCTTAAATACAATCTTCCGGGATTGGGACGTTTTGCAAAAAATGTCCAGGCTTTCAGGATTTGCTCATTTTAATGACAGGAAATGGGAAGACCCCCTTTCGACCCCCCCCCCCTAATTACTCCTACAAAAATAGTTCCACCAATATTGCTTAACAGTATGCATGGGATAATATAATTAGACAATGGCAGTTTGCCAGGAAAAACGTTTGCTTTAAATGTTATTTGTATATTGAAGAGACATATTCAAGCTGTGACTGTGAAAAATAAGCATCCTGTGCTACAATCTCCGAAATAGAGATGCATAGCTCTTCCTCTGTCAGATTATCACCTCTGTCACACAGTGCCCTCCATATTGGATTAACCAAGCCCTTTTCACAGCGATGTCGTATACACTATGATGTCATACAAATTGGGCAATTTGAGAGCTATTTACGATGTGCAAAGGTGATAACTGACAGAGGAAAGACTGCACCTCTGTTTCGGAGATTTCTTTTCTGATAAGTGATTTCTTTACTGTATGTACCAATTCATACCTTTATTCTGTTATCAAAAGTCACTTTCTTGAAGGAGGGACTGAATACATGTAACGCTGAAAATATAAATAAAAAACATGATGACCAATCAGAAGCTTATTGGGGGAGTCATCCCATTATCTGTTTTTGTAAAGTTTCTCAATATACTACCGGTAATTATGATCATGAAAATACTAATACAAAATTTTTATAAATAGAAATTTAAAGAATATTTTGACATAGAAATATACCGGTATACAATATTTTCCACATAGAAATTTACAAATTTATTTTAAAGAAGAAATCTCTACATTATGTTTTAATAGAAATTTATACAATATTTTAAACATAGAAATTTAAACAATATTTTCTACATAGAAATTTATACAATATTTTTTACATAGATTTTCTGAGGTCTTGTGACAGTAAGGATGAGTACGACAAGTGAAGGCATAGATATGAGAGCTGTCGCCAAATGGCAACCATTCATATCCCCCACTCATTGAACCCTGAATCAATATAGTGCAAATCTGAGTGTGTGTGGACACAATACAAAAATGGACACAGAACACTTAGTGTGGATACAATACAAGAATGGACACATTGATATCATTCTAAAGAATTTACTTTTCACAAGAGTTCCAACGAAAATTTTCTGTCAAAATCGGACAAAACAGAATTCAATTGGACACAATATGCACTTGGATATTTACATGCTCAAATGGATGTGTTTTATTTATAATAATATATGTCATTGTCCTTTGAAATATTTCTTTGAAAAATTGTCCCAGTCCAAAAAATCGTCAGGAGGAATCAAGTCAAAGTCAAATTTTACCACCTTCATGGAGTCAGACACAATAAAATTCATTCATGCACATCTCCATATCGTAAGCACTTAAGGGATACAGATTAAATGCGCATGAGACAGCATCTCTACAAATACATGGCAAAACCAAACAATGGGACAATGCTTTATTGTTGTTCTTCGTCTTAATGTTTTTTAGTCTTTTAGCCCTTTGTATAAAGTTTCATTAAAATCACTTATAATAAGTGATTTAAGGTAATCCCTGCATACTGCATAATGAAAAGTCATTGTCAATTCATCTTTACTTCTTGGCTTCTGACAATATTTTATTCCTTCATCTACATCTCAATATAGTGTGTTTCCTTTGCGTAAAGTTCCATAAAAATCCTCCAAGTGGTTTAAGAGGACTTGCACTTACAAGAAGTGTGGACAGACAGACAGAGTGATTCCTGTATACCCCCTAAACTTTGTTTTCAGAAGGTGGAGGTTTAGTCAGGGTCCACTTTGAACAGTTTTTTCATTTAGTCAGGTTCAAGTTTAATCAGTTTTCCCAGTTAGTCAGGGTTCAGTTCAGTTTCCCATTAAGTCAGGACCCAGTTTAAACAGGTTTCTCATTTTTAATACTCAAGGTCCAGTTTAAGTCAGTGTTCAGTTAAAACAATAGACGAATTTCATATTTACGGGATGACTGCTAATTTAGCATGTTTTTCAAAGGGACGTCACTCGCTAACACCCGACATTCTGGTTTTCGGTCTCATTAGGGAAAGGACGGTCAGTAAATATTTTCTGTGGGAACGGTTATGATTTTCACTGTGGTAAGTACCCGAATAGCTTGAAATAATTTATTTAAAGAGAATCGAGATACTACCCCTAGTCCAGCGATAGATACCTATGTATTCGAAATCTAATGCTGTCCCTTATTACAGTGGAACCGTAAACCTGACTGTCGGGTCAGTAGGTTACTTCCCTTTGTGGAAAATGTTATAAAAACGGAGCCAAAGTCGGGATAAGAAATAAACATGAAGGTGGTCTATTTCCCATTTAGTCAGTGTTCAGTTTATAAACAGTTTTTCGATTTAGTCAGTTTTTCAGTTTAAACAGTTTCCTATTTTGTCAGTGTTTTCCAATTTGGTCAGGGTTTAGTTTAAACACTTTTCCCATTTAGTCTGGGTTTAATTTAAACAATTTTCTGAACAGTTTTTCTATTTAGTCAGTGTTCAGTTTAAACAGTTTTCCAGTTTAGTCAGGGTTCTGTTTAGACAGGGTTCAATTATAGTCAGGGTTTAGGTTTAAACTGGTTTCAAATTTAATTGGTGTTTGATTTAAACAGCTTTCAAGTTTAGTTAAAGTTCAGTTTAAGCTATATTTGGTATTATCAAACTGCACTGCTCTGAATTCAATGATTACCTATTCTCATTTAAGGTACCGAATTTTGGTGTGTATCAAACACATTGTTGTATAAAACGCACCCCCTTTCTCAGAGGAAAAGAATCAGAAAAAATCTAGTTCGTGTGTAAAAAACGCACTTAAATTTTCAACAACATGTTCTGTCCAAAAATGTCTGGAGACGCCGAGAGTTACCTTGTAGTCTGAATTAAATGGAATACATGATGCTTTATTCACTTATATTTAGAGGAATAACTGTATCTGTATTTATTTAATGGTTTGTTCAAACATTTTGGGAATTTGTAACCGAAATATATTGATTTGTAAACACAGGAAGTTTATCTCCAAACGTAATTAAAAAAGTCAAAGGCGGTTACGGAAACGTAATTATTACTGTTTGCCTTTGGTAAATTTTTAAGTGATATTCCCTTATTGATCTTCATAATCGGTTTATGTATTAATTAACTTCATTTAAACTATCCCTTTTCATAAATATAATTACATTATGACTTGCAAGTATCGTGTACCCCTTAAAACCGGAACCGGCTTCACCTAATCAAAACAAATATGGTGGACACAATCGAGATGAAACTTTGGGTACCGGGAAATCTCTTAATATACACTGTACATGTTGTATACAAGGAAAACAATACACATCTATTCATATTAACATTAGCAAACTTTGTTATCATCAAACATAGGTTCGTATCTGGATCACAACAATGATTTTATACTTATTTCCAATGTCATTTCCGGTCTGAAGTTAAGTTAGCAGTGGTCAGAAAAAAATAGTCTTTTGAGGTTTCGCATGTATTAAACGAATCCCCTCTTACTGGGACCTTTCTGGAGGAAAATATGTGCGTGTTATACACACCAAAAAATGGTAGTAGACCTAAGTTAAGGGAGATAACTCTTTAAATCAGTAAGGCGTTTGAAAGAGGCAGTTTCATTGATGCTTTTTAAGCATTTATGTGAAAAAGAAGAAAAGTCATCTATGTAACTTAGAAGCTAAGAATATATTTATGAAATTTGGCCTCAACAAACATACACATGATTTTAAGAGTTATGTCCCTTAACCTAGGTCTACCTCCTTAAGGATGCTCGCTGGTCACATTTTGGTATTTCTGTCAGATTTTCGGACTTCTCTGGTTTTATCCATTCAAAAGAATATTTTTTTGCCTACAAACCCACACATTTTGTTTGATAATTTCATTTTATACATCTTTAGCAGCATTCTGACAAAATTTCATTACATCAGATTTATTTTGTCCTATTCATTCATAAATAAACATTGCTTATGCTAAACCTATGAAAAATGCTGAGGAGTTCAGTTCCCTGCCAAATTTTTAATCACTTATATCTCAAAAACTACATTTTCACTTTAATTTCTTCTCTTTTTTTTTAGTCTTCAAAAAATAACATTTATTTGAAATCCTTTTTTATTTTCAAATTGACAAGTGAAACATCCTTAAATATTACCCAGAAAAACATTAAAAAGAAGTTGAAGATGTTTGTATGCATATACATGTACCTACCATGCCCTATTTTGTTTAATGACAGCTGTTTGTCTACCTTCAGATTTCCTAAAAATAGAAACAAAATTAATTCTGATACATTTCTAAAAATTAATGTGGATTTATTACTGAGACAAACACATTGTATATGATTGTTTAAAAGATTAAACCATAAGACATGATTTTACGATGAAAAAAATTCTTTATGCAAAGTGTTGTCTGAATGTAACATGGTAAGAAAGATATAGTAAATAAAACTCAGTAGTAAGTCTTCCATGGAAGACATGTGTAGCCTGTGTAATAACACTAAAAGTAACTTACATCAAACAGGAAGTGGGCATACAAGAGATCACAGACCCTCTTATTCATTATAGGTCGCCATACTGATACTCCATGTCAAATTGCAGAAGGCAGGGATATGTGGTGTCTGAGAAAAAGGTGACAGAAGTTTTTTGTGACACCAATCAGCAAAAATATTTTAAGTTCAGTCAAACAGGAAGTGAGCATGCCAGAGATTCAAAACTGTATTACACAGTATAGGTCCCCATACTGATACACCATGCTAAATTACAGAAGGCTGGGAATTGTGGTTCCTGAGTAAAATGTGACAGAAATTTTTTGTGACACCAATTAGCAAAAATATTCTAAGTTCTGTCAAACAGGAAGTGGCCATGCAAGAGATCCCAAACTTAATTACACTGTATAGGTCCCCATACTGATACCTCATACTGAACTGACTAGAAGGCTGGGATCTGTGGTTCCTGAGAAAAATGTGACCGAAATTTTCAAGATGCAAGAAATATTCTTAGTTCCTTCAAATAGGAAGTGGGCATGCCAAGGATCCCAAACTCTGTTACACGGTATAGGTTCCTATACTGATACTCCATGCCAAATTGCAGAAAGCTCGGATACATAGTTCCTAAGACAAGAGTGGACCCTAATAGATGTCTCACCCGTCCCTGCTTGATCGCTAAAACAGTCATGTACTACTCAACAGCAACCTCCAGGCCAAATATTATTACCGTACCACTTACTGTAATTGAGAGACTATTCTAATCAGAAAAACTTAACTATGTTCACTAGACCATGAAATTGAGGTCAAGGTCAAAAGCCATATGGCAGACTGACATGTACTAACCAGACCAAGCTATATACCAAATATCATTGACCTATAGCTTGTAGTTATTGTGAAAAAGACTTAAGCAAAAAAACTTAACTTGGTCACTGGACCGTGAAATTGAGGTCAAGGTCAAAAGCCATATGGCAGACTGACATGTACTAACAAAGACCAAGCTATATACTAAATATCATTCGACCTATAGCTTGTAGTTATTGAGAAACAGACTTAATAAAAAAACTTAACCTGGTCACTGGACCGTGAAGTTGAGGTCAAGGTCAAAAGCCATATGGCAGACTGACATGTACTAACCAAGACCAAGCTATATATACCAAATATCATTGACCTTTAGCTTGTACATGTAGTTATTGAGATACAGACTTAAGCAAAAAAACTTAACCTGGTCACTGGACCATGAAATTGAGGTCAAGGTCAAAAGCCATATGGCAGACTGACATGTACTAACCAAGACCAAGCTATATACCAAATATCATTGACCTATAGCTTGTATGCATTTTGCCCTAAAATTCCCATCTTGATTTTGTGGAATTCAAGTTGAAAATATATTCTTAACAAATCCAATCAAACACACAAAACGGTAATGTTTGACACACAAAACTAATCTCAGTTCTGATCCATAGGCAGCACATATTTTTAATTTTAATTCTTGACCATATATCCAAATATAGGATAGTCGTTAAATTTAGTAAATTATTGCTGTCTTTTGTAAATACTTATATTAACACTATTTTAAAAAATGGGTAAATATTAGTGAAAAATACTGAGAAAAAATCAAAACATTTTGCTATCTTTTGCCTTAAGATGTTATTCAAAGTAGAAGTCTTTGCATTTATACAGATAAATCTCAAAATGCAAAAAAATAAATCATACTTGTTCACAAGTAATTGAAAAGTAATTGAAAAAGTAATTGTAATTACATGGTTTTTCAGCCCTGTAATTAATTAAATTACAATTACATGTAATTGAATTTTCTCTCAATTACACATTACATTCAATTACATAAGAAAATGTAATTAATTACAGTCAATAACAATTACATTTTTCAATTACCCCAGGTCTGCATGTAGTTATTGAGAAACAGACTTAAGCAAAAAACTTAACCTGGTCACTGGACCATGAAATTGAGGTCAAGGTCAAAAGCCATATGGCAGACTGACATGTACTAACCAAGACCAAGCGATATACCAAATATCATTGACTTCTAGCTTGTAGTTATTGAGAAATGGACTTAAGCAAAACAAGAGGCTCTCAAGAGCCTGTATCGCTCACCTGGACCATGGCTGACATAGATAAAAGGCATTTCCAACAGGAAAAACAAAACATGAAATTTAGCAGAATACTTTTTTTTCTAAAATTACAGTGTTCTTGTTTGGTTTCCATGGCAATTGAAAGATCCACCATCCATTACAACCCATAACAGAACAACATTTAAAAAAAAATTGGGCAGGGGTTCCCCTTATAATCAAGGTAATACATAATGCTGAAATTGAAACATTCAGACCACAATTCAAAAAAAAATTCAAAACTAAGGACCATTGTGTCTAAGTTTGGTTATTATTGGACTGGTAGTTTCTCTCAGAGAAGGAAATCTTTGAATGCTTTTCCATAGGGTCCAATGTTAAAACTATGTTCCCCGTTGGCGGCCATCTTGCATTAGGTACGGACCTGTAGGATACCTTTTTTAGAAGAGACCATCTAAGGACCATTGTATCTAAGTTTGGTTATAACTGGACTTGTAGTTTCAGAGAAGAAGATCTTTGAATGTCTTTCCCATAGGGTCCAATGTTAAAGCTATGTTCCCCGCTGGTGGCCATCTTGGATTAGGTATGGACTTGCCAGATATAATTTTTTGGAAGGGACCATCTAAGGACCATAGTGACTAAGTTTCGTTACAATTGCACTGGTAGTTTCTGAGAAGATCTTTGAATGTTATTTCCATAGAGTCCAATGTTAAAACTGTGTTCCCCGCTGGCGGCCATCTTGGATTAGGTACAGACTTGCCGGATACATTTTTGGAAGGGACCATCTAAGGACCATTATGACTAAGTTTGGTTATATAATTGGACTGGTAGTTTCTGAGAAGAAGATCTTTGAATGTCTTTTCCATAGGGTCCAATGTTAAAACTATGTTCCCCACTGGCGGCCATCTTGGATTAGGTACGGACCTGTCGGATACCTTGTTTGGAAGGGACCATCTAAGGACCATTGTGACTAAGTTTGTTTATAATTGGACTGGTAGTTTCTGAGAAGAAGATCTTTGAATGTAATTTCCATAGGGTCAAATGTTAAAACTATGTTCCTCACTGGCGGCCATCTTGGATTAGGTACGACCCTGTCGGATACCTTATTTGGAAGGGACCATCTAAGGACCAATGTGTCTAAGTTTGGTTATAGTTGGACTGGTAGTTTCTGAGAAGAAGATCTTTGAATGTAATTTCCATAGGGTCCAATGTTAAAACTATGTTCCCCGCTGGCGGCCATCTTGGATTAGGTACGGACCTGTCGAATACCTTTTTTGGAAGGGACCATCTAGGGACCATTGTGTCTATGTTTGGTTATAATTGGACTGGTAGTTTCTGAGAAGAAGATCTTTGGATGTCTTTTCCATAGGGTCCAATGTTAAAACTATGTTCCCCGCTGGCGGCCATCTTGGATTAGGTAAGGACATGCCGCATACAATTTTTGAAGGGAACCACCCAAGGACTATTGTGACCAAGTTTGGTCCCTATTGGCCCAGTGGTTTCAAAGGAGAAGATCTTTGAATGAAAAGTTTACGACGAACGGACAGACGACGGACGACGGACGCCAAGTGATGGCAAAAGCTCACCCTGGCATAGCCAGGTGAGCTAAAAACTTAACCTGGTCACTGGACCGCGAAATATAGGTCAAGGTCACATGATTTTGGGTCCGACAGATAGGGTTTGCCGTAAGCTACCTATGGACCAAATATAAAGTTCCTACATCAAAGGCTTCTATATAATAACTTGAGTTTACGCCGTCGTCGCCGCCGTCATACTTTGCAGGCCTATGTCTCGCTTTCCGCGACTTTCGTCGAAGACGAGACAAAAACTGTGACAGAAATTTTGTGACGCCGACGACGATGCAAGACAACGGATAGTGATCTATATATGTCGCCACTGCATGAACGCAGGCGACACAATAATACACTTTGTATAATGTCTTCCATGGAAGACGTGTTGCCTGCGTAACAATGCAAAAAATATTCCAAATTCTGTTAAACAAGGAGTTGGCATGCCAGAGATTCAAAACTCCATACACAGTATAATAAGATCACCATACTGTAACTACATGAGGAATTGCAGAAGCAAGGAATATGTGATTCCACAAAAAAATGTGACAGAAATTTTCAATACGCGAAAAATATTCCAGGTTCTGTAAAAGAGAAAGTGGGCATGTGAGAGATCCCAAACTCTATTACACAGTAAAGGTCACCATACTGATACTCCATGCTAAATTTTAGATGGCTGGAATATGTGGTTATAACAGAAATCGCAACAGCGAAAAAATTCAAGTTCTGTCAAACAGGAAGTGGACATGCAAGACATCTCAAACTCTTTTACACTGTGCAGGTCCTAATACTGATATTCCATATTGAATTGCAAATGGCTGGTATATTATAAGCTCCATCAAACAGGAAGTGGGCATGCCAGAGATCCAAAACAGTGTTACACAGTATCTAGGTCCCCATACTGATACTCCAAGCCAATTGCAAATTGCAGAAGGCTTTCCTAAAAAATGTGACAGAATTTTTTTGCGACACTGACACTGACGCCGACAGAAAGTGATCCATATATGTTGCCACTGCGTGAACGCAGGCCACACAATAAGTTACTGTAAATTTAGTTTCTGCAGATAGCCATTTTGACAACTTTCGTCTCTTTAAGGGGGTTCGCTACTCTATGTGAAAATAAATAGGATTTCAAATAAATGTGATTTTTTGTTTAAAAATTAAAAAGAAGTAATTTAAGTGAAAAAAATTCATAGGTTGATGATCTCGTTTTTGAGATTTAAGTGATTGAAAATTTGGCGGGAAACTGAACTCCTCAGATTTTTCATAGGATTAACATTAGCCCGGTATGATCAGAAACTAATATGACAGAATAAATAAAATCTGATAAAATTTTTGCAGAATGTTCATAAAGATGTATAAAATGAAATTAGAAGAAAAAATAAGGGGTCCATGGGCAAAAAATTATAATGCTTTTAAATGGATAAAACCAGAGAATTCCGAAAACCTGACAGAAATTCCAAAACATGAGGAGCGAACCTCCTTAAGATCTTTTATTCTGCAATCATAAGTTTTACTACACAGATCTTGAAGATTAAGCCCCAGGTATATCTCAAAACTATATCTTGTATAATATAAAATGCTCCTGGATCTGCAATGCTCCTGGATCCTGGAGTGTTTATTCCATGTTGACTTGCAATTGCCAACCTGTTCTCTGTCTGGAATTTTATTATGAAGAATGCGTTCCAATTTACTGGGCAAAAGGAATTGATGAAAAAATACTTTAGCAAAATATATAAATTAAAATGGACATATTTATAATTGCATGATAAAAACAACACCAATACATGTACATTATCTAAAATATTAAATGACAGACAGTCAGGCATTTTCAGGAAGACTGATCTGTTTGTTTGCTGAAATCCCCATGATTAACAAAATTTCTCCATAAAATTACCATAAAACCATTTGCTTAAATGACCATGATCAGTCAGGGGACAGACTGGTACAAGTCTGCAGAGTTTTAGACTTGTTTCAGTCATATAATTTTCTTAGTTTTGTATGCATAGACCTGTTGAAGTCTAAAATTTTTAGACCTGATGAAGTCTAATGTTTATTTCCTGTTGCACAGGTGTTCCAAATTTTATGGATAATTAGACTTGCATAAGTCTAAAATTTGCTAAATTGACCATTTTAATGAGCAAAGCGTCAGTATTTAGAGGTGGGGCGTCCAGACCTAATTGGAATTACATGGAAGTTTAATTTTCAATTTTTATCAGAAAATTATTGGTTACTGGGGCAAAATTAGGACAGCAGGTATACAATCAATTAAAGATTGTTATCAAAGATAACAAAATTATCAATAGCAACCAACTGCTTTTGCAGATTGGTATAGCTTTTTGTTTTAAATTACAGGGCACTAGTCATGATTCTTTTTAAATGATATACAACATGAAGGATAATTGCAAATAACCATTAAGAACAAAAAACATAAAAATGGTAATTTCTCTTAGACTTGTACAAGTCTGATCAATTTTAGACTTGTTCAAGTCAAAATTGCTCAACAATACCTATAATTCCAGACTTGAAAAGGTCTAAAATAATAAGACTTACTCGAGTCTGTCCCCTGACTGATGATTAACGAAATTTCTACATGAAATTACCATAAAACATTGAACACTACATGAAACCCATCATTGTTCATTAGGTTAAATGTATACCTACCTTGTTCATCTCTAGCACCATCTTCAAAGAAGTACCGAATTTTGTCTCCACTGTTCAGGAAGTAATCATCAGAGGTCTGAAATCAATATCATCGACACGATCAAGACTAAATTAACATAAACAAGGGCTACGCATAGTCATTTATCCATGCCACTCCAGAAATTTGAAACTCCACATATTTGTCGATTTTCAATAATTAAAGGGGCATAACTCTTACAGAAATATACCACCAGGATTTTCTTCAAACTTCCTTGAGGCATGCTTGAACAAACGCTGCTATATAAATATCATCCAAATCCAATGAGAAATAAATTTGCTATAGTGCTTATCAGGATATTTAGTTGATTTTCAAAGTTAAAAAGGGGCATAACTCCTACAAACATATATTTGACCAGAACTGATCCTAGAACTCACTAAAGGCATTCTTTCCATTTTTCCTCAACTTCTCCATTTCACAACTCTTAAGCAAGCCCTATTTTAAGGAAATTTGGTACACCATAAAAATTCTCATACAATTTTTTGTGATGGGAAATGCAATCATGCTTCTTGCTAAAACCCCACTGTAGAGACCCATTATAATTCAAAGCTCTTTTAATTTCTTCAATGTGTAAGAACAAACCCTTTTCATCTCTAAGGTTGTAAACACAGTATTATGTTCTGCTGGGTTCATTCCGTCAATAAGGTCATGGCATTCTTTCCGTAACTTGTCTGCCTCATCATCTGTGATAAAATTGTCTATAAGCAGATATCCATCTTCCCAAAACTGAAAGTAGAAAAATTAATTCAAGACTAAATATATGTAGAAATAATTTTCATTTATCATTTCATCACATTTTTCAATTTTAGTGTTTGGTGCCACTGACAATGCTATGTATTTTGATTACAAAGGATCTGTCAGCCCCTGCTCTTTAGTAATACGCTTGCTCTTATCTTCCAGCCTCTAATTACCCATCAAAGTAGGAATTTTGTATATCCTTTGAATAATAAGAAACAGTTTTTGTATTTCACAGGTGTGTGTAATAAGTCACCCAAACTTATGTTTACTCTATTTCATATCATTTCTCATTTTCTTTTTACATGTAAAGGATGATGGATGCTACTAAAAAAAGATGTAGTTCTCTTATCTTCTATATACATGTATTTCTCCACTTTTTTGAAGAACAAGCATTTGTGATGGCTGCATTTTAGGGGGTTGTACATATTTGGAAATAATTAATGTTATTGTTTAATTATATTTTTAATATTTCAGATTAGCTATTTCAGATTAATTACTGATAGTAATTAATAATATTTGATAGTTATTAATAATTTTATATATGACATTTTCCGACCTGGACCATATGACAGTGAGGATGTTTGAATTTTGAATTCTTATCTTCTGTTCGGTATTTTTCGTTTAACGGGTGGCTAAACCGCAAGTCTTTTCTGCTATTTCATTGGGTAATTTCCTTTGGCGGTTTTATTTCCTTTTCTTCTAACCTTTCTTTGTCAGACCACAATTGAATTTGGAAGGAGACGAAGATGTTTTGTTCGTCCCAGTATTTTGTGATACTATATTACATTCTTGGAGTAAACTTATTTCTATATCAGGTCAGTTTCTTTTCTAGTTACTAAATAACAATTTCCACAAATAATAATGGTCCAGATATTTAATATTTTATGCAGTTTGAAAGATCGGAGTAAATGAGTTTGCATGAGATTTAAACATGATCGTAGTTAAAATTACATTAACTAAATACGTTGAGTAAATGTACAGAGAACCAGATAAACAGATTTCGATGTAAATATTTGTTATAATCTGTTTTAAAATGTCTTAAACATTTAATACACAATAGAACCACGTAACCCGTAGAATGATTAAATAGGTATTTAAATACGATCGATAAATGTACATGAATGAATGGAGTAATCGAGTATGTCGTATGAATGTTGTAAACATATTTTAAATGTAAATAAATGGAGTAAATAAGATTTCCAATAAGTAAATCTTATAATATTTTTATCATACGTAAAATAATGTTATTCAATATCTATTTATGACAAAGCGTTATAATTAACCATTTTGTTATGCAGGTGGTCAGATATTGGTGTAAAGATGTAGATTTCCAGTTTACTGTATTTTGTAAATAGCAGTGTGCCACTTGCACGATATGTGAGGTAAACTAAGTGTATTTTTGTTGGCTTAGCTTATTGCTTTGTTTTTAGCTGCTTTATTTGTTGCTTTGTTTAGCTTATGCTTTGCTTTAGATGTTTGCTAGCTTAATTTCATAGTTGTTGATTAACACAGTATTTTTCATATTTTTAATACGAAACATGTCAATATCAGATAACCGTAAATTCACAGGATTGCTGTAATCATCTTGAAACGATGGTCATTCAACAGGTTTACTTTATTGCTTTCTTCATCAAGATTAAATATTGATGACCATATCAGAACATAGTTATTTTTCTTATGTATTGTAATCTTATAAGTTTACATATCGTTTATTTAATTAACTGATTGATTAAATGTCATATAGTAGAATAAGACTTTTTTGCTATGTTTGTTATTTTTATTTAAAATATGGCATTTGCATTTTACAGGGCATTGACTATTATTACTGTTATCCTCATGTCGAATAAAATACATCAAGAACCCAGCTGATTGTTTATTGTTATTCTGATACTCTACAAGGCCGAGCTACACATTGATACAGTATATGAAAATAATCCTGATGCAATCAAATGATCAGATTACTGATAACACCCAGAAACACAATGAGTTAATTATAAATGTATCAAAAGGGGGTTGAAATGGTTTTCTTAATGATGTTTGGATAGAGAGTAGAGAGGGGTCTTTTGGGCGACTTCTGTGCTTTTATCCAATTGCAATCATCATCTATTGTGATTTAACTTTTCATATGATATCAAAATTTATTACTACTAATTAATATGTCAGAAACATATTATTATTGTTCAATGTGCTAAAGGTTTCTTCTTAACTTCTACCTGGGGCATATTCACAGCACACCTTTTGTTTCTTTGAATTTCAATGTTTTTTTTTTTCATTTTGCCACGTGTTTTCCCCTTTCCACTCTGATTACGCTTAATCTGGGACTAATACAACACGGATTTGAAACATTCACATTCCTTACAATTTCGGTGTCTCGGCAGATTTACCTTTAAATCGTCGTATTTTTTAGCATTTCTCTGTTGAAACATAGGAAAGTTTTAGTACACTTTACAGCTACATTTTTCCACTGATTTTAATACAAAGAACACCATTTTATAGAAAAAAGATTGTTGAAAATCATAGTATATTTTTTGTGAAATAAATTTATTCCAAAGTACACAAACTTTGCTCTTAAACTTGGATAATTTTGAATATTTTAGAAATATACCGCGAAATTTTACACTTCATGACGTTTTTTACAGTACACTTTCTATTTTCCCCAAAATATTTAATGCTACAAAATTTATATGATTGAAAAGATGAAACTTCGATGCGAATCATGGTATATTTTTCTTTAAATTTAGTTGAAAATTTAGTTGTAAAATACACAAGGAAAAGTTTACAAATGGTTTAGTGTTTGAACTCAAAAATTTATTTCTAAAAATTGCATGAGCGTAGTCACATCAGTCAAAATTTACCAGTACTGTTAAAAATCTTTCCTGCATAAATTATATATGAATATAAACCCAATACAAAGAGCTTTATACTGATAAAATTTCGTAATGGTAGGATGGAATTTGACAGGTAAACTAACGAGTTAAAGTTAGCCAATTTTCTTGATTTGCATTGTTCTGACGCTCAGTAATCATCGATAACTGTCATTTGTTTATTGGACAATTTCTCGATAATTTTACGACCTCTAAACACAAGAAAACAACCCCTGGTGTATTTATTACCCATTTTTAACTATGATTTCATTGTTGTGTGAATAAAAATTTAATGTTGTAAATATACGATAAATCAGCTTTTCGGCAAATTTTTTAGAATAATTTTATGTTGAGTAAATCAAAAGTTACAGCCGAAAATCGTGGCCTGGACACCGCTTTTGAATCGATCAAATTGGTTTGTTAAATAGTTTCATATCCCTGTTATATTAGTCCCAGGCTTGATTCGAACAAGTCAAGACCATATTATAGTCTTTAGCACTGGCACTTTTTCTTTCATTCAAAATGAAACAAGTCATTGCGTAATCGAAGGCATCTCGAAGCGACAATCGGAAAGAAGGAGCTGTAACTTCCATAATAGGCAAGTCCAATTCAATATTTTTACGGATTCTTGAAGGAAAATATGTCCTCCTTTGATTCCACAATCTCTGATATTGTAAGTTTCCAACCTCAAACGTTATTTTATCCGGAACGAGGTGGGGGTACTTGATAATAATTTCCCGAATAGAATTATACATGGTTGATAAGGGATTCGGGGGCAGGCAATATCAAAAAACATCTCTGGCTTCGAATCCCAAAAGGGATTAGTCATTGACGTGCCCGTGCCTAGCTGCGGAACCGTAGCTCTATAGGTCCTTTTATTTTTTTCTGATTTGGCGGACCATAGAGCTACGGATTTTCCCCTATATAAAACTTGCGATTTTGCGACACGAATTTTGTCGCACGTTTCTGGGAGTTTTTTGACAGGCTGACGCCAAGTACGTTTACCAAAGTTTGTTCATTTCGTTTCCTCAAACATTTTTCTAATACTTACAACATTTAATTATGCAAGGTGAGTCATAATTATCTATTTATAAAGGAAATTGTCCGAATATAAATATAATCCCGCCTACTTCTGTGGCCATTTTGAATATCGCAGTCACGTGACATTTCGTAAGGCGGCAATAAATGCCCGGTGATACTAAACAGAGTCGACTAAAGTCGATTAGAGTCAACTAGAGTCTACTAATGAAAAACTGATATTATTAATGAAATAAAGGTTATATATGAATAATATGTTATTTTCTTTGTTTTATAAACTTAAAAACAACAGTTATTCTTCTAGATAATCGCGTGTTTACAAGAATCAGGTATTGAGTAGAAAGAGTCGACGATTCAAAATGGCGACCAACAGAGTCTACAAGTGATCTGATATATGAATCACAATAATTAAAGTGGAATATTGTAAATTATTTTAAGATTTTGTGTAAAAAAGAAAGAATTGAAATTTTTACTTTTATTTGACCAACTATAATGTTCGAAAATAGACATATTATAAACAACTGTCTTAGTGGTCATCAAATATGCCCATCACACTAAACACAAAATCGTTACGGAATGGCATATAAAGTAATCCGGATGTTCTAGAAATCGAACTTATTCTTAGCTGGCTGGGACTAATATAACATATTAGTCCCAGTTCTTAGTTATATTTTTCCAAGTTGTATTTCAAGAAAAAATAATATTAACACAAGAAACAAGAAAATAATCTCGACAGAGCAACAATAATACTGTCAGATCTAATGCTTGAGATATGAAATATCCTTGCGAGCAAGGACTTATAATATTATACGTCCTTGTTGCGAGGAAATACTAGTATCTACCACGAAAAAAAATTAGTAAGCATATTTTCATGATTCTCATAATTGCAACAAAAGACCTACATCTGATAAATATAGGATTGCTTGAAATAGAAGGACGCAACGTAAAATAATTTTATTTGTCTTGCATATAATCTTTCCTAATTTTTCACAGGTAAGCAGAGACATTTTAAATGTCTCTGATGTAAGCAGCTCGGTGATTGATCAGCCCTCTTACAGTTGCCTCTTCATACATGGTGTATCTTCGTATGCAC
>MJUU01003509.1:3540-16343 GCA_002080025.1 Modiolus philippinarum | reverse complement strand
TATGAATTGGATTTCAAAAATATTTGGTTCCAATTTTGGTAAATTTCCTGAAAGTCTCAAAGACCACTTATTTTTTGGAATTCTACCTAGCAACCATACTTAAAATGTTTCTGTAGTTTAGGATGAACATTTTCATGAATTGGATTTCAAAAATATTTGGTTCCAATTTTGGTAAATTTCGTGAAAGTCTCAAAGACCACTTATTTTTTGGAATTCTACATAGCAACCATACTTAAATTGTTTATTTAGTTTAGGAAAAACATTTTCATCAACTGGATTTCAAAAATATTTATTCCAATTTTGGTTAATTTCCTGAAAGTCTCAAAGACCACTTATTTTTTGGAATTCTACTTATCGACCATATATCCTAGAATTCTTTTAGTAAAAATAATGACTATCAATAGGTAGATTTCAAAGATAATGAAAAAAATTATGCCAAGGGTGTATAACAACTGTTTTCTGTGTCAAACAGGGAGTGCGGGGATAGCTGTCGTTTCCGACAACATCTAGTTTTCTCTTGTATCCTTTTTCAGTCCACTCTTGAATATTTGTCACAGCAACAATTTTTGGTCAAGTGGTCAAAATCAAAACTCCGACATTTTGTGAGCTTTTATAACGCATTGAAAAAATAAATTAAGAAAATTCCTCTTTCATCAAATTCTGAGCTCCAATTTTGTCCAGCTGTTGATTAGAGTTCAAATTTGTGAAAAAAATGTTAAGCATTTTTGGGTAAAAACATAACGATTTTTGAAAATTTCAATTCAAAACAAAAAACAGATTTGAAAATTTGTAGAAATGTGCCTTGCACATTTCAAAAGAAGCTGACAAAATTTCAACCGATTCAAAGTCGATCAGAGTAGATCAAAATTGAAAGTGAAGTCTGCAATTGGAAAAACAGTGCATTTTAAGAAACATCCCATGGGATGCTTTTAAACCCGAACATTGATGGATTAAATGAAAGCCGATCACAAAGAATTGAAATGGGAAAATATTTACTAGGGGTAAAGCTTACAAGTGGACAATAAAGACAAACAATCATGTGCGATTTCTTCCACAAAAGCAGTAGACAGGTGTACATTCCATGCCGTGTATTGCGCGTGGTGTAGTTTAAGAAAACGGCCACGTGGAACATTGCTTTCTTTAAAGAATTTATGATAACAGGTTCAATGAGAGTTACGTGTGTTGAAAATTTTTATCCAAGCAAAAAAAGATCTGAAATATAATGTGTTTCATTTTCAATGGCACTCAGTATAGTCTCAAGCAATCAAACTGAATTAGCGGATCCGAAATGAAGTCATTTTTTTTATTTTTTGGTGCTTTTATACCATTATAATGTAAAAAATGGAGTCTTAAAGTCACCTTTATTGTTTTTAAATGTAGCAAAGTTGTTAAATATGTATTTCCAACTATTTCTCTCACGAAAATGCGTTATAATTGCAATTATTGTGATTCAATTCTCAAATATATGACATATCTGCATACTTTTTCGAAATGTTTTATTTTATCTTCCCAAAGTAGGCATTTATTGTCAAAGTATGGATGAGCATTACAGAGTTTCATTTTCAAGTTGATATTTTTGTCGTCTTATTTATAAATTTTAAGTCTCTTCACGCCCTTTTAGTACACAAGAATTTCATCTGTATTATTGACATGAAAGAATATAAGATAGAGATGCAGTTTTACACTTCATAGTAATGATTTTTTTGCCGATTTTTTGTCGTAATTAGATATTAACCCGTTGCCGTATCTGTTGATACATGCCTTCTGCAAATCATGTGATTTAAATTATCATATTAATTCCATATGAAAATAAAATTTTATTTTTGCAAACATTGTTGCGATATTTGGTATTTGAATGAAATTTTGACCTAGGTAACATTAATGTATTCTTAATTCTAAGAATATCTGGGAAGATACACTGATAAAATCCCACGTTATACGTATTCAAAACAAGTTCGTTTTTTGTTTTCCACCCTGGAGTTATAATTTATTAATATTTTATGTTATCATATCAGCTATAGAAATACAGTGCTGGAACGAAATTCGATGTCACTATAGCAATAATTTGCAATGCACCATTTTTTTCTGTTTTGCTCACATAGAACGAACCCCATCATATCACGGCGAAATCGAACTGACTTGGATTCATGTATAAAAGTGACAAAACTTGAATGTGATGGTAACGAAATCAATATTGGCCAGTGTAGAATTTTACTTCAAGAGTCCCGTTACAAACAACGCAGCAAGGATCATTCACATATATTTTGCGCAGGTAAAGAAATTATGTGATAATCATACATATTAAAACATTCTTTCTATTAGAATCAAATTTATTTTCGTGATGCCTATAACAGAAACATACGCGAAGAAACAAATGAGGCATTCATTACAAAAAGAAGTTACAGGGACTTTGCGAAAAAAAGAGATGAAACATCCACAAAAAAATACGGAATGAAAACAAAACAGTCAGAAGAAAAGCACTAAGAGTATGAACTTGCATAAAAACCAAGGTTGGCATCAGGTTTGTTGGAAAGGTTAGAATATTGTAAGTGAGTCAATACTGTGTAAAATCAAACCGGTAATATCAACAGGTAGTTTATAGACTGTAAGGAAAAAAAGACGTAACTTTTCTACATTGTGATGGAAAAAAATACGGCATACTAATGCTCAACATTTTTATTCTCTTCTTGTAACCCTGGTGCTTTCAGCTGGATAACCCTGAGCATCGCCCAAGTTGGCACTCCATGGCCGGTGGGGAGCAAGGGAGTGACCTTGATATTAGTTTTGTCAAGAATACCGCTTAAGTGCACGCTAGGGGCCTTCTTGATCTCGCTTTAGGGGGTGGATATTTTTCACCTCTAGTTGAAGACCCTCGGGCGACATCAAGATGTAGACAGGAATAAAAGCCTTGTCCTTGATAAACTTGAGTTTTCTATGTATCGTGTGCGTTTTTGTCACATGTACATTCACTCCATATCCTTTCATTTTCCTAGTACTTTTGTGAGATGCTTTTGTCAAAAAGAAACGTAGGGTACATGTGTAAATGTCTTTGTCAACGTTACCTTTGTCGATTACTCTTAAACGTGCCCTACCTCGAATCTGCGAATCTGTAATCTAGATAACTGATTTAATGCAACAGGAAAATGTTCATCAGGAAACCCTACTTATACTCCCACTACACTATCAAGAGAGGAGATTATTGAAAATCACAACTCTGTTTTTGCATCCTTTGGCATCAAAGCGGATGATGATAACAATCAGCTCCCCTACATCTACTGGGTCCCTAAACTTCATAAGAACCCATACAACCAGAGATTTATTGCGGGGTCTTCCAGATGCACCACTAAGCCACTTTCTAAGCTCCTAACTACTTTATTGACCGCAGTCAGAGATGGCCTGAAAAGTTACTGTGATAAAGTCTACTCCACGAGCGGCGTCAATTAGATGTGGATTCTAAAAAATTCTAAAGATCTTCTCGAACAGCTATCCTCTAGCAGTCTTACCCATTGCCACAGCATACAAACCTTTGATTTTTCTACTCTTTATACTACCCTGCCACATAATAAATTGAAAACAGTAATTTCGGATTTGATACATCAATGTTTCTGCACTAAAAACGGAGAACGCAGATACACTTATTTAGTAGTAGGGAAAGACAAAACATATTTTGTAAAGAACCACACTGAGTCAAACAAGAAGTACACTGAGAATGACGTAATCAAGATGTTGGAATTTTTAATAGATAATATTTTTGTCGAATTTGGAGGCCGTGTTTTTCAACAGACAATCGGGATTCCCATAGGAACTAACTGCGCGCCACTTTTAGTTGATCTCTTCCTTTTTTCGTATGAGGCGAAGTTTTTACAAGGGCTTACACAAAAAAAACAAAAGCATTTAGCCCAGTCCTTTAATTTCAGCTTCCGCTACATAGACGATGTACTTTCTCTTAATAATCCAAAATTCAAGGAATATTTACACCAGATCTATCCCAATGAGCTTGAAATTAAAGAGACGACCGATACACCTTCTTCAGCTTCGTATTTAATTTTTTTAATTTACATTGACGAAAATGGACGTTTGATATCTAAGCTGTATGACAAACGTGATGATTTTAACTTCCCAATTGTGAACTTTCCCCTCTGAGAAGTAATATACCTACCTCTCCAGCCTATGGAGTGTATATTTCACAGTTGATTCGTTACTGTCGGGCATGCAGTTTATTCAGCGACTTTTTAGTTAGAGCAAAAACACTGTCCCAAAAGCTGCTTAGTCAGGGATTTGTTCAGCCTTTGTTACTTTCATCCCTTCATTTAGCCCAGTCCTTTAATTTCAGCTTCCGCTACATAGACGATGTGCTTTCTCTTAATAATCCTAAATTTAAGGATTATTTACATCAGATCTATCCAAATGAGCTTGAAATTAAAGAAACAACTGAAACACCTACTTCAGCTTTGTACTTAGATATTTTATTGTATATTGACGAAGATGGACGTTTGAAATCTAAGCTCTATGACAAGCGTGATGATTTTAATTTCCCCATTGTGAACTTTCCCTTTCTTAGCAGCAATATACCTACCTCTCCAGCCTATGGAGTGTACATTTCACAGTTGATTCGTTACTGTCGAGCTTGTAGTTTGTACAGTGATTTTTTGAACAGAGCAAAAACACTGTCCCAAAAGCTGCTTAGTCAGGGATTTGTTCAACCTTTGTTAATTTCATCCCTCAAGAAATTCTATGGCCGTCACCATGACATCATTGACAGATATGACGTGTCTGTGTCCCAAATGAAAACGGACATTTTCAGCTAGATTTAACGTCTCCACGAATTTGACATAATCGGATTTGACTCAACCCTGGATTGACTCACTGATAGTGTGACGGGTGCCGCTAGCGGAGCAGGACATGCTTACCCCTTCCGGAGCACCTGATGTCACTCCCGGTTTTCATGGGAGTTCACACTATGAGTGCCTTAGTTCTTAATGTTATCTTTTTATTTCCGTGCATTGTAGCTGTCTCACGTCCTTGTTTTGTCTTTGTTTTTATCTGTTACCGTTTTTGCCATGTCTTTGGACTTCGATTTTTGTAGTCATCGCTTCCCTTGTTCCTTCGGTATTCTACTGCCGTTGTTTTACATACAACATAACTTCATCATATAAGGTCCGAAAAGATTTGACGACTGTTTTTTCAAATAGCGCTCTTTGAATTGTTACGGAATTGGTTTGAAGTCACGTTTGAGTGTCATTACTCATTAGATTTCGTTACGTCCACTGAGGAACGCTATCTTTGTACTTCCGTTGTTGATTCATGATCACCTCCTTATCCATGAAAATTCAATCAATGGCAAGAAATTAATCATGACACAAAGTTCCCAACAAGTTTTTTTTATACTGTGGATGTTGATTGCAGATCAAATGCCATTGTTACAAATTTAACCAAGTTATGTTATAAACAGTATGAATTCAAAATGCAATAAGTTAAAACATTTATATAGGAAGTGACCCGCCATTCAGAGTAAGGGGGAATTATACTAACAGTGGTCATTTGATTGTGTATGAACCTTCCAAACAGAATAAATGGAAGTATATTTGTAACAATGGATGGGGAGTCAATGAACATAAAGTCGCCTGTAGGACACTAGGACTTGAAAGGTAAGTTATAAGCATTAACATATTTTTGTGATGTAGTAAATCTTTTCAAATGCTTACATTTCTAACTCTTTATTCAATTTAGTGCAATTGATGATATCTTAAAAAACTTTGGATTCTATTTCTTTTGTATTCCAGTTTGAGTCTTGGTTGAGTCTACTTACCAAGTAACTCCACTTATAATTTTAGTTACCTCGATTTGATAACGTGGTATCATGCATTGTGTTTTAAACTCCTGGAATTATTGCAACAATTTTTTTCATTAAAAAACTGATTATATTGAGCATGGAATAGCTGATTTAGGTGAAAATACTATGTGTAGCTGCAGGTTGGTGTAACTAACCCTTCATTGGATCAATTCTCTGGTTACTTGAATTGTGGGGTAAGATTTTTTCAACTAGAAGATAAATGAACATTGTTTTGCAATATTCAAGAAAAAGTCCCAAAAGAACCAGTGAATTTGATAGTAATTGATTGAATATTAGTATCTGCCATCTTTGTCCAAATTTTGTTGATATAGGCTTCATACATATAGAAATTTTACAAAATATGTATTAAATGTGCAGAAAGTTCCAAAGTAATTGAAATTTTCATTCCTTAACCCTTTTCACAACATTTTGAATAAAAGGTGAACTTAAAATACATGATCCGTAATCTGTTGCTAGATTTAAAACAAGACAGAGGGATAATTTGATAAAAGAATTTCATATGGATATCACTATAGAAGTTAACCTTTCACATATATCTCACTTATTTCAAATGTTTTATATATTATACATTTTGTATGTAAACATAAAAAGTATGAGTAAAATCTATACACATGCTAAATTTTTTTTTCGCAATCCTCCGATATAGTCAATTCATTTCTATATTCAATTCTTGAATTTTCAATATAATGTTTATACTCACATTGACGGTGACCCCCAAATTTATTATGTATTTTTAAGACAACAATTATGTTTCAACATAGAAAATTTAACAAAATTCTTTTATATGAATCAATACCCTACGAACACCCTAATTACAACAAATTATGAATTTAGCTGTATTTCGAACGTACTCTGATTTATACAAATGCTTCCAAATTATTACTTTTATTTATATAATAAGGGCATGACGTTGCTCAGTATTTTGGAGTTATAAGACCACCGTAAGAAACCACCTTGGACACTCTTTGAACTTTTCAAATAACCTTGCTTTCCGCCTACTGTAAACGTATTAATTTTCGCTATTTTTTCGGTTGGCCCTGGAACGCGAAAAATAGTACCCATGTAAATAAGTTTTTTTTTTTAAAAAGCCTTATAAACATTGAAAATTGATACCTTCAAATATGTCGATTTTTCATAAACCGCGAAAATTAGCATCCGCGAAAATTAATACGTTTACAGTATTTGTGCTTACATGCAAAGATACTTTATATTACACTAGTTTATTTTGCGTGAAAGAGGGATACGTTTAGAACACGTAAACATTCGGTAATATGCGTAACTATGCTTTGCTCAACGTCGCGCGCCGCAAAAAGTCTAACATGCCTAATATATCCAACATTCGCGAACTTTGCAATTTTTGCAAGTGTTTTGTCCCATCCATGCATTTCGTCGTATCATGTTAAACGTTTATTTGTGATTTCAGTGAAAATCGGCTAAACAGAAGAGCGCTAACAAATGACATACCTAGTGATGCCGAAATGTTGCTTGATGATTTTGAATGCAGTGGCAAAGAAGAAAATTTAGGCCAATGTAACTTTTCCAGACAGCATGACTGTAGATTAGATGAATCTGTTGAAATCACATGTGCCTGTAACTATCAATAATGACTTGAATTAAACACATGACCATCAAACAATTCCATCCAGTGCAAAATTTAGTACCATTGAATACCTACGATATTGAAAGACCCTTTTCAGTCGTTCAGGGTCACTATCTGTTGAACAAAATGAATGAGCCAGCGCTTATTTTATTTTAAAATGACTTTATCTGAAAACACTTTTAATCGGAATACAGTGTATAATTTGTAAAATGTAAAAACGGTATGAAAAACAAAATACAATCTAGATAATACTGTAATATTTAATTAGCCAATTAAAAATATAAAATTCGAAATATTCTGTCTCTTTCATCCCATTGTTAGTAGGTATCTAGATAATACTGTAATATTTAATTAGCCAATTAAAAATATAAAATTCAAAATATTCTGTCTCTTTCATCCCATTGTTAGTAGGTATTACATTTGTTTCTGTGAGAATAAAATTAAGTTAGCAAAAACCCATTTGACGTGAAATCAGTTTTTAAGGTGTGATCTGTATAATTGACAGTGCAAATAAACAAATTCGACAATAAATAAATGATATTAAGATTAAGACTTGTAGTCAGTTATTCGTTACAAAATATCCGAGACAAAGACACTAAATGCATACAGGTAAACCTGACCACCAACCCTTTTCAGTTCATTTTGTTTGATATATTATGAAGTTACCAGAAATCTGTATAAAAATAAAATTTAAAAAAAAATCGAGAAATAAATATTAATTCTCTCGGTGAATTAAAAAATGTATAACACTATGATGCTCAATGATGCACAATGAGAACAAAGGTTCTTGCATTCCCAACAGATTTAGAATCTTTATCTGTCGTATATTATAAATATGTTGTTTTTTATACCTAAACTTCATAAAACGTATATGTTAACTCAAATATGCAAGAAACTTTTACCTACGAAAAATGTACTTCAAGCCAGTGTCACGGGTTGTGGTCATATTCAATCTAGCTTCGTAAGTTGAATTATGAGAAGCATTTGTCGATTATTTTCCTGTTTCGAGTTAACTATATATGGTCAAAGGGAGATAATTTAATTCGCTTATCAACAAAACCTTTTGATATTGAAGTTAAAATTACCTTCCATTCAACTAGTTAAAAGGAGATAAATGAGAAATCTTTCTCATTGTGACAAAGAGAAATAAGCTGATTATGTTAAGAAACTTTTTGTTATTGAAGGACAAGAAAAATATAAATGGCTAATGATATTTACACTGATTTTACTGGAGGAAACACACCGGTCAGATCATTTGGTAAACAGCTACCAATCAAATAAACGTCCACTGTTCTTCTCATACAGTCCCTGGAACAGTTAACGTTCTTATTTCTGCGATCCGTCACGAGTCATTGATCCGATCAGTCAAAGGTTAGGTGAGGTCAGTCATGATTAAAAATAAATCCGTCAAATAATTCATCCGCCAGGAGTCAACGTTCCCTGGCCAGAGCTTGTTAGTACTCGTCACCCGTCACCCGTCACTGTTCACTATTCAGCAGATCAGATTGCATTAGTCAACCGTCACCTATCATTTTTTATTTCATTTCAGGTTTATTAAAATATAGGAATGCTAGTAGTTTTGTAGTGATGCTACATCGGCGTGCTAAAGCCCATTGAAAAGGGAAAAAATCTGGAATAAAGAATTAAAAATTCATTAATTTTCCTAACTTATACTTTGAAATTTTATTTGAATAAATATAAAAATCACTGAATTCTTACCCAAAAATTTAATAACACTTTACAAAAGATAAGAAAAGAATATTTTGAAATATTTTGAATAAATGTAAAAAATGTACATCAAATACAATCTACTAATATTGTATTTAGCGATTCCTTTACAGGAAGTGTTTCAAAAGAAGTGAATGTTTGCGATATAAACCTGTTATGAATTCTTGGCAAACTAAAACCTGATTAATAGAATTTTGAGTTTGAAATGTAAACGCAATCGCATATAATACCATCATGTAGTTATTTATCCCGGGAATTTCCAGATTTGAAGTGTTTTGAATTGATTTGAATGTTTGTGATTACATTATTTTAACGTATTTCTAGCAATTCTATCCTATGAATAGAAACTGGAGTATGAAAAGTGAATTTATTCTCTGAAAAAGCCATCTTGCAGTTATTTATTCCAGTAATTTCCATATTGGAGATGTTTCGATATGATTTTAATGTTTGCGATTATACAATTCTATCCTATAAATATAATTTTGGGTGTGAAAAGTGAATGTATTCTCTACAAAAGCCATCTTGTAGTGATTTATCAGTTTTTAAACATCTTTGAGTTTATTGTCTTCCAAACATTTAGATTTTATCTGCACTTAAAGAGACATAAATTGGCGAAATGCGCATATGCAGAATTTAAATTTACAGTAACTTCGGTATTTATTAATTTGTTACCACTGGGTCGATGCCACTGCTGGTGGACTGTTAGTACCCGATGGTATTCACCAGCCCAGTAGTCAGTACTTCGGTGCTGACCCGAAAGCCGATTCTACTTGGAAACTAACAATATGTAAATTTTTGTAAATTTTGTTGAAAACTAAGGAGGATATCCCTCATGCAAAGCTCTGTCATTAGCTGATTTTGGCTTTACATTTAGATCATATTGGTCATTTGCTCTCTATCAGTTTTTAAACATCTTTGAGTTTATGGTCTTCCAAACATTTAGATTTTATCTGCACTTAAGGGACATAAGTTGCCGAAATGCGCATATGCAGAATTTAAATCTACAGTAACTTCGGTATTTAGTAATTTATTCCAGTAATTTCCATATTTAAAGTGTTTTGAAATTATTGGAATATTTGCTCTTTTACAATTTTAATGTATTTGTATTAAAATGATATTTTGAGTGTGAAAAATAAAGGCAATCTCTGGAAATGCCATCTGTTTGTGATTTTTTCAGTAATTTCCATAATCGAAGTATTTCGATATGATTTGAATGTTTGCCATATGCACTTTTTATGTATTCTTAAGTTTCATGTGAGCGATGCTTAACCATACATAAATGTCAATATTTAGGGAAATTGTACATTCATCTGTGCGTTGTTAACATAGTCAAGATGGCGGTGTTTGTCCAACCTGAGGGTTTGGCTTTTTACGATAGAGAAGCAAGCATTCGGTTGCTCAAACCAGCCTGTATATGCTGGATCGATGTATTAAGAACATAAAATTCTATATGTTAATTATTTAATACATAGTATACGAATTTCGACTAATAATAACTAAATATGCAAAGAACATTAAAGTTGTATTTTATTTGATCAAATTTCAAATCCAGAAAATATTGACAAGGAGTCAAGAAAGCAGCTGCCAGCACTTCTTCTCTTCACCCTGATCCATATTTTGTCATCTGTCTTTAATTCAACCACAGCATTCTTCGTATACGGATAATTGGTGTTTGAATTTCAATTTGCAAACCCATGAATTTTCCAAACAACATGATTACCATTGAACATTATTTCCGTCGCACACTCTTGACCAATTTCTGTCATTATTGTCCAAGTAAAATAATAGACACCTGCCCTTGGACATTTAAATACGCCCGTCGAAGAGTTATATCCATTGCCCTGGTTTGTTATTGTTGTCTCAAAAATAACAGTGGCATGTGGTGGCATACTGTTGATATGGTCTTCTAGTGTTGCCATAAAGGCAACCTAAGGTGCATCTATAACGACAAAAAAACGCATTTATCTAACTATATTAACGTTATGTCATAGATGTAATTCGGCTACGTATATTAACGATACGCCGTTAAAAACATACTAAATTATATACCCCTTGCAAAAAAAATATGGTCATGCTCTTGTCTAATTTCGAAAATTACTTGACGAAACTGGAAGTAGTTATGACTTTACCATGTAGGTACATTAAGAAGCTAAAATATAATACTAGTATGTCATACTTTCTTTATGAAGTGCAGTGATACCCAATCTCAGTTCAAAATATAGTAATGTAGGTTTATAACATTTTCCAGATAAATAGTTTTTCCAAATCCTTGTTACCTTATTACTCTAGCGTATTCCCTTATATGGTACATCATGACCACTTACCTTGTTCGATAAAGATAAAGCAATCTATTCCTCTAATCACGCATTCCTACACTAAGTATTTTCCTACACTAAACATTTTCAAACATAACATGTATTTTGCGAGTTCTAAATTAAGTATTTTCAACTCGCCGAACTGCCCTTGCTCCTCTAATCTATTAATTACAGTCTTGTTGGACATATGTTAACTGGTGACGTAGATATGATCTAACTGACAACCTTAAAAAAGAAATTATAGTAATCTAACACAAGGAAAGTACTTAACAGAAATATCTCAGACACCCAAGGGTAAGATTTTTAGTACTTGAACGAGACGCTAGAAATCTTAACTTCAAACATATTTTATTGTCAAACAAAACAGACAATAGCATAAGACACAAGTTTACAAAACTTACTAGGTCTTCTCCCTACAAAAACATATAATACAATATTGACATAATAAAGGTTGAATATACCTGATTTTAACTTTTAAATTAAGTATGTAAAGACATGAAACAAGAATTAAGATATTAGTCCAGTTTGAAATGGGCGCAAGCAAAAGTTATAAGTTTACATATAAAGGAGTAAAATTGGTACATTTGGAATTAAACCTACAAGTATATCATAAATGAGATGAGATTGAGGCATGGTCACAGCTAAAACTGAATGTATATATTATATACAAAGAACTGTCAAAAAGTCTTAACGTGGACTTTAATTTCGTGAGAAGCGTACAGAAATTTTAATATAAAACTGAACCGATTTGAAGATCGCTGCATTCGAATCAGGAGTATACATTTCACTGCCGTTTAACAAAATATCAACTGTAAAAGGAATATTTAAATCATTTAACCTTCTGTTCAGGATATCTCTTTGTTCACTATATTTAGTACAATACAAGAAAAAATGTTCTACGTTTTCGATATTATTGCCACATGCACAAGCCGGGCTTTGTATAATATTCGCATGATATAAGTCGTAGTTTAAAGCACTGCACGAGTTCCATAGTCTAGAATGTATCACACTTAAGTATCTGTCACCAATTCCATAGTAAGATGGTTTTTTTTTTAGTTTTATAATTCAAATTTTTGACATTGGTCTTAAACTTATTTATATCTTCTATTTCTCTCAGTTCTGTATTTAAAGAATTCCACAACTTAATAGTATCTGGGAAAAATGAACTTTGATAAATTGTTAATCTCGTATTAAATTGAGAAATATTATTGCGGTTGCGTAAATTGTAACCTATATTATCTGAGATCAATGGTGGTATTAACTCAGACAAATACTCCGGGGTATTTCCGTTTTTAATTTTGTGAAA
>MJUU01003508.1:83433-96962 GCA_002080025.1 Modiolus philippinarum | reverse complement strand
CCCGGGCCCCCTCTTAGGTTTGAAAATATTTAAGATTCCTACGGTTCTTAAAATAATAGGGTTCCGGGCCCCCCTTATTGAAAAATTTTGGGTCGGGCCTGCCTTAGCAGAAAGTCTGGATTTACTTTTCTTCGTTCTCATTTAAAACTTTGGCAACACAACAACAATTTCAATGTTATGGATCGATTTTTATTCCCTTCTCAAAATTTTGCTTGTAAATATGAACAGTAGTTTTTCTAGTGTTGGTTGAATCCCTCTGTGTTTGCCATCCGTTTCGGAACGTTCTTCCCTGTTTATGCAACAGATGTCAAACAGACGAATGTTAGTAACAACGCGCAATTTGATTGCTTGTTTGCTAATGAAATGACGTCTACGGTTGGTCAAGTAAAAATCCCGAGTAGACCTCGCATGAGGTCTACTTGCTCTGAGGTACAAGCAAGGAAATGCTGTCTCGACCAATCTGCGAAAAACAAAATTCTTTATAATTTAATAAAACTAATTTACAAACCTGTTCCGTAAAATGATCGAAAATAATTACATTCTATTATCTTTCCAGGTATGGAGATTGCTGGTACACGAGAAAGTGATACCACTGATGATGAAAGTGTAAAGAAACGCAAGTCGACTGTCCCTTTGAGTACATTTCAAAACAGTTATATCAAAACAAATTTTTGATTTTCACATTAACCTTCATTGTTGTTATACAGTGTTGAAAATATTAGCTACATTAGAGATATATGACATCTTTGTTATAAAGAAGGTAGATGGATGTTCTTTGCAATAGCTTAAAGCTGCAAATGCAGATTACAAAACACAACAATAAAAGTGTTTTTTTCTACCTTGCATTGTTTGTGTTTGATCAAGCATACATGTGTACTTGTTCTTGAGAGAATATCTCACACTATCATACTTTCGGATTTTTTTAAAAGAAAACTTGCATACAGAGATTAACTAGAACGTATGAATTTCAGACAATCTCAGGTTTGAAATTACGGAAGGAATAATAACATTTCAGTTACAGTTAAAAATGTAAAAAATGGATAACAGGAAACACCTACAATGGCTAAAAATTTAATCACATGCCACAATCTGCAACGGAACTTACACGTGAAGTACACGAATATAACAAAAGACAAACGCAGACAACAATAGGAACTCGGGACAGTCGGACATAGTACATGTACCGGCACTAGCAAAAGCTAGCGGTAGTTTTAAACCAGTTTTAGGTACCCAAACCTCCCCTTTATCTGTCTCGTTTCCCCATTAGTACAATAAATATATGAATAAAACCCAATACAGGTACACCACTAACTCCATGACCACCTTTAAAAAAAAAAACAGTTATTCACGGAAAAAACTGCTTTCCGTTTGTCACTCGCAATTTAAACAGATTCAAGCTTATACGTGATTGATTCGTTTCAATGTAACGAAAACTATTATACTAGACCGTCAAAGTATAAATAAGTTTATTCTTATAAACGATATGTGTCCTACAAATTTATATACGAATAATTAACACACAAAATTAGGTATTACAGTTCTAAACTATATCAGCCAAAGTCTCGGTATTTAGGTTAAAAACCAGATATTTTGGCGGACGTCTGCGGATATCAAACTGTTTGAACGATATATGTATCCATTGTATATAAGCTGTGTTATATTCATATTTTGTGACAGGAAAATATGAAATTGTAAAGAAATTAACGATTTATAAGATTTGTTTATATTCACATATTGAACGTACTTTCTATGTCAATGTTGTAACGGTTGGTTAGCTCTACAATTTACCCATATTCTTCCTTTAATTATAGAAGTTAAAAATGATTAAAATAGAACTTCTTCCCTTAATTCCACTTTCATCGTAATACCGGATGTTTATTTCGTCTGAATATACCCACAATACATCTAATTACAGCAGTCAAAGTCACAGGTTACATTAACCACCAAATAACTCAAGCCGCACTTGGGAAGCAGTGCTCATTTGTCAGTGTAACTTTCCTACAAATGTAATAACAAAGTTATAGGCATTCAAAGTCAGAGACTGACAATTTCCGACAGAAGACTACCTTATATATTTTTCATTGTATCATTTTCATAAAGATATATATTACATGCATTGAATCAAACTTTAAGTAGATTTTACAACCCAGCAACTAACGATTTTATTTATTTTCACGCACCTGTATTGTTCATATAGATCAATCGCTTGTCCAATATTCACTGTAGTGTACCCGATACGGAATGTTCACTCTGAAGATGGCGGATGTAAACACTTCGAAAAGGTATGTACATGCTGAATGGTCAATATTGTCATTATATAATGCTAAACAGTGAAATATTAAAACACCAGTAGACGGAGCTGTCTTGTAGCTACTGTAAAATAACTGCTATTAAACACGATCCTCTTTTCTGTTTTGTTCAATAACCTGTACGCTCTGTACTCTGAAACATTAATAAAATCGTTTGCGAAACTTAATATATGTCACGGAATGGGCTCTGTACTCTGAAACATTAATAAAATCGTTTGCGAAACTTAATATATGTCACGGAATGGTCACTACCCATATTTTCAAAAAAGGCAAAACTATGTTCAGGAATGGTCTCGATATTATTGTTCAAGAATGGACTTTTTGTTCAGGAATTGTCTTTCTCGAAATGAACTGGTTCTCAACACTTAATTTGCCTTTTTATATATTATTCATGCATTTCAAGATTCTATCATTGCAATTTATTTCAATTGTTTGATTGCTTGGCGGTTAACGGCACTTGATCAATGTTTCAGCTTTATCGTAGAGGTCAGTTATTGTTATAAAGGAAGCCGTATTATCTGAAGAGAATCACCGTGTTTTAGCAGGTAACTGATATAACCTTGCCGTGTACGGTTTCAAATCGAATAGATTTTTGTCGTTTACAAAGCGGGGTGTTTAAACTCAGGGATGATAGGCTTCAGGTAAACTACCTACTTGAATCACTCGGCAAGGAAGCCCCCTGTATCAATTATATAATACATAGGGAATAATACATGGCAAAATCCGTATCACATGTCGTATCATCCCGAGTTACCAATATCAGCCCGAGGGCCTCTGGTCCGAGGGATGATATTGGTCGAGGGATGACACTGCATGTGTTACGGATTTTGCCATGTATTATACAGTTTATCATATATTTAAACAGAGGACTACTTAATCTAAAAAAAACTGTAAAAAATGGAATCCGTAAGAGAAAAGCAAGTATTTTGTGAAAAAAAAAACAATTTCAAATTGGGCGGAAAGGACTGGAAGTATGGTATAAAATCTAACATGTAAAAGAAAAAGGTTCGCTAGATTTTTTTAAATTGACATCAAAATCTACGCCAAACAAATTTTGTTACACCCCCAAATTTTTTTTACCCCCCCACAAAAAAAAATTACCCCCCAAAAATATACCCCCAATGTTTTTACCCCCAGTTTCATTTTAAAAAAATAAGTCGAATTAAAGACTTTTTTTTCGAGAAGGGTATGATACAGGTCTAGCCATGCGAAAAAGGGTATGCGATAAAGGGTAAGCCATGCGATAATGGGTATGCGATAAAGGGTAAGCCATGCGATAAAGGGTATGCGATAAAGGGGTGAATACGGAATGAAAGTCATGTACTGTATCACATATTCAAAACGTCTGTATTTATTACTAAACATATGGTATAATGTACAATAACAATATAAATTGATATGGGTTCCGTTATTATTGTTCCATTTACTTTCGAGTTTACCGGAGAAAGACAATTTAATACTTTCAAACTATCCCTTTTTGGTGTTTTTCCCATTAGAGGATGAACTTTGAAATTTTCGAGAGTAGTTATTTCTTACTCAACAAAAACGTTATTTCTGATCTGTCAGGTGATTGCAATATCAGTTGTAGGCATCCTGAATTCCTCGAAACTCGTGATTGTCAAAAGTTTTATAATTATATTGAACATATGTTTGCAGAACAAATCTTCTACAACATAACTATGAAATGCAACTTAAAAATTTTTTAAACTTTGTGAGCTAATTCCCTACTTATACGGTACTTGCTGTATGTGTGCTGTTATGTTTTACTACACATTTATAAGAATTTGATATTATTTTTACTGACAAGAGGCGCGGAAGTTACTTCGAACAAGTACATTTTCAGTCATGGCTTCATGTTTATCTTGCACAAATTCTGACTGATATTGTTTAATTGTATCTTTTATGATATGAAATTCCGAAACAAAAGGTTCTCAAGAGCTTGAATTGCTCGCTTGAACAAAAATTTATAGGGACAACCAAATGACATGGCTTGCCACAAACTGTTAATGAGGTGCAGAGTATTTAAAGATAGTTGTGACCTTGGTACCTTATTTGAGAGGATACACGTTGGTTTGAAAAAGCTTACGACGGACGCCGAGTAATTTCAAAATTATACATGTAGCCTACTGAATTTAGAACAGCATCACATAGTATCCTTGAAGAGAATAATACAGGATGATTCTCTTAACTAGCCTGTTTTACAAAATTGACCCGTCATGCGTCTTGGCTTTTAACTTGTTCACCTTTGTGAAAAACACGTCTCCCCTCGATTCAGTTAAGGTAAATAATATAAACGATATTATATAATCATTATAGTGACATTGAGCTTCCCCTTATCTTATTCTCTAATTTTTTTATTTGATCGGCGCCGAAGAGACATAAGTTGTCGAAATGTACATATGCAGAAATAAAATTCACAGTATCTTCGGTATTTTGTTATTTATTACTACTGGGCCGATTTCATTGATGGTGGATTGTTAGTTCCCGAGGGTATTCACCAAACCAGTAGCCAGTGCTTTGGTTCAGGCCCCAAAAACAGACATGCAATTTCTTAATTTTTTAGAAAATTTTGTATAACCTAAAGAGAATCTCCCTCTTAGCTCTGTCTTTAGCTGATTTATGCTTCCCTTCTAGATCCTATTGGTAATTTGGTCTCTGTTCTCTATCAGCTTTTACACATACATGTATTTCGGTTCATTGGATTTCCAAATGTTTTGATTTGATCTGCACTGAGGAGAAATAAGTTGTCGAAATGAGCATATGCAGAAATAAAATTCACAGTCTCTTCGGTATTTTGTCAGCTAGCCATTTGGCAATGACAGGAACATTTTTACTAAAGAGTTCAAAAAGCATAAAATATTGTCTATAAATTGTTTGTCATGAGAGTTATTATACACAAACATGTACGTCAATTGCAAACAAAGAACTCAATCAACAACTAAAAACCTTCATATATTTCCGTTTGATAGCAGTACAGTGTTAATGCAAATATTTCAAATGATAAGGATCATTCCGTATCGACAAAGACCATTCCTGAACAATAATATCGAGACCATTCCTGAGCATATTTTTGCCTTTTTTAAAAAAATATGCGTAGTGACCATTCCGTGACATATATAAAATTGCGCAAACGATTTTATAAATGTTTTAGATTACAGAGAGCACTGAAAGCTTATATACTTGTCAATATCAAAGTAAACAATCGATAGCAATCAATATTTGAGTAAAAAAGACACAAAACATCAGATTTGAGTCGAATTATATCTCGATCCCTGCTTGGATAAAAATTTCGCTGAAAGGTCAACTTTCAAAGATTATTGAGAAAAATAGAAAGAAAATCGTGTTTAACAGCAGTTATTATATAGATTGCGGTAAAAGATTGAAATTTCTCAGTGAATGAAAAGTGATAATTAACTGTGAAATTATTTTCCATAAGTTCACTCTAGGAAGTGACGTCACAATAGACGTTGTCAACGTTGTTGTTAAGTAAACCTCGCAGCGGATTAACATAGAAAACGTAGTTCATACAATGAATCTTAAATTAAAAAGCTCTATTTTATGTGAAAAGGTCTATATAATAAAAACAATAACTAATCCGGGATTCTGATTATCGAAAATATTCAACTCATGATCGAAAAACGCTGTAATTCACTCATGCGCTGCGCGCATTCGTGAATTATTGCGTTATTCGATCATTCGTTGAATATTTTGCGATAATCAGAATCTCGGATTAGTTATAGTATAATTATTTTACAGCAGCTGCAGCTACAAGAGATCTCCGTCTACTGGTGTTATATATTTCACTGTTAAGCATAATAAACAGGCAATATTGACAAATTAGCACCTACCTATATTTTCGTAGTGATTACATCCGCCATCATAGAATGACCATTCCGTATCGGGTACACGACAGTGATATTGAATTAGATATAGTTGAAATCGTCATGTTATATTGATATGACACGGAACATTGATGTAACTTTAAAGTAGTAATGCCTGAGCTGCAGGTGAAAACATTAAAGTGTTTGTCTACAATTGCCATATGGTAATATCCAACCTGCAGTTCAACGTACATTGATAATACAAAGGAGATAGAACAATAATAAAAAAACTTATACATTAATGATTTTACTTATAAGATAAAAGTTCGAAGAATCAAAAGTAGGTCTCCCTTAACGACACTAGATTGATTGTTGTTTATTTCCACAAAGAGACCCTGTTTACTGATATTATAGTCCTTTCCTATGGTAACCATTGATTTATTTATATATTTTGAAAATAATATAAAAATGACATTTTAACTTCAGAATTCATCGTAATTATATTCCTTGGGATCTGTAGAATATCCTTTTGATACAAAAAACTAAATACCGAAGTTATATATAGTATATGTAGGTTTTTAAACAACGTGCAAAAGTCTCAGGATATTAATTCTCGCTTATCAATGAAATGTAACAGTTGCTCGTTTTTTGCAGGCATAATGAAACTTGTTTTGCTTTTTATGGTCATTGCACTGTTAATGACAGACACAGAGGCAAATGCAAAACATGATATTGTTAGACGAAGTGTAGGTGGTAGCGATGGAGAAGGAAAAAGAGGGTTGGACGTCGGGGGTATTGGTGGTGTCGGTAATGGTGGTTTGTGGTGGTGGTGGGCCGATAAACATGGTGGCGGAGGAGGTGGTGGCAGATAGATACGTTAAGCAGATTTGGTATATGTTAGCCTAAAATTTGTTGCAAATATAATATAGAAAATGCACAAAAATAAAACAACCACACAACAGAAGAAATGACATCTATGATAAATTAGAACAAAAAATTCACAACAACTTTTAATAGTAGATACGTCTTCGTCATATTTAAGTTTTAAAGAGAAAAAACATACATCTAAATTGATTGCAAAACCACATCTTTAAGTTTCATATAATCAATATTTTTAGCTACTGGGAAAAATCGGCCACACTTTGGGGTTTGTGTATATCAATCAAAGCTTCCACGTAGTGCAAAATTAGATTATGGAAGTGTCAACTTATCGCAGTGTCTAAGGTGAATACTTTCAGCAAGTAAATAATAAAAAACAACTAACGATAAGCTTCCGTTTATAGATAAATATATTTTTGTGTCAACAATATCTATAAAGAGAGAAGAGGGAATTAGACTTGAAGGTTAGCAGCATGATAGTGCTTCAAACGAATCTCAATCCGTTTCTTTTATTTTCGGTTCTTTATCAAATAATGGTTTTTATATAAAAATGGCATTCACGATTTGTACTTTATTGAAACAAAACCCTTTTGGCGTTTTAAATCACCAGAATCTTTGCTAAACAACGGGAGTAGAATTTCGAAGGAACAAAGCACAGGATTTCATAAATCAAAGTCAAGCATTTGTCAAGAGACATGTTTTTATTTTGTTTTTGTTTGTTTGTTTGTTTTGTTTTGATTTGTTTTTTTTTTGTTTGTTTGTTTTTTTTTGTGTTTTGATTTTTTTTTTGTTTTTTTGTTTTTTTGTTTTTGTTTGTTTTTGTTTTTGTTTTGTTTTTTGTTTTTGTTTTTTGTTTTGTGCCATTTTTATTCTATGCGATTCAACAAATCCCTTCATCAAACTTGTGCTTCTCAATGATAAAACGATGTAGGTACATGAAATGTAAAACTTGTCCACGGAATATTTATCTTTTTGTTGTTTTGTAGTAGGATATTATTTTGAAGGCTTCGCACCAATTTCGGCCTAACGTAACACTAATAGTTTATGATAACCTAAGGTTGTTTACTATAATTTGTCTAACCAATGCCAATATTTACCAACATTGACCGATGATGTCATTAGTCAATCGATTTCCAAACATATGGTTGCCATTTTGTATACGAAATTTTCTTAAAACAGTACCCATCAACGCTTGTTACATCACTATCCACGACATAGTGTACGTTTTCGTATTTTGAAAAAAAATGCTAATCTTGGAATCATATAACAACATGGTCAAGAATAAAAACAAGTGAAGACGATGCTTCTCTATTTATATTGAATCCCAATTTATTATGTCGCCTGAACCTAGTGCAGGATCGACATAAAGGGATCACTATCCATCGTCTTGCGACCCTGTGTCTGTCTATCAGTCACTATGGGTAAATAATTTTAAGCATTATCCGCATCTACTTCTAAACAGCTTTGTATTTATCAACCAAACTTGCAGGAATATTTCAATGTATGTTGAAGATGTGCACCATGCATTTTGTTTTTCTTTAATTTTGTTTTTTTTCCTGATTTTACGCTGATTTTAGACTTTATCATTTTAGCTTATTGGAGTCTTGAGGGTACGTCTCCATTATCCGCAACTGCTCCTCAATAGCTGTGTATTTTTCAACCAAACTTGCGGGAATGCTTTACTATATGTCGAAGATGTGCGCCATGCAAGTTGTTTTTATTTTATTTTGCTTTTGAAGATTAAACATTGTTTTTGACTTTGCCATTTAAGCTTATTGGATTCTTGAAGGCACGTCTCCATTATCCGCAACTCCTCCTAAAAGTCTTTGTATTTTTCAATCTAACTTGCAGGAATGCTTGAGTATATATTGAATATATGGACCATTCATTTTGTTTTTCTTTACTGTTTTTTCAGATTTTCGCTTATTTTGGACGTCGTCATTTAAGCTTATTGTGAGTCTAAGATATGTCTCCATAATGCACGAACGACTCCTCCTAAATTATTCAACCAAACTTGCAGGAATATATCAGTGTATATTGAAGATGTACACCATGTATTATGTTTTTCTTTCTTTTCATCTGATTCCAGAATTTTATGAATTTTTTAACAGACCATCTGAATTCCAATTGGCACAAACTTTGCACCTCTTTCAGTCGATCTGTTTCTCAACTCTTATAAGGCTTAATTCATTGAAGGGTTTCTTCAAAATAAGACAAAAAACTGGCCCAGTCCTTTAATTTCAGCTTCCGTTATATAGATCGTATTTCATCACTAAACAACCCTCGCTTTGGTGATTTTCTTATTCTTATTTATACAAAAGAGCTTGAAATTAAGGATACTACAGATACTTCCACATCGGCCTCGTACCTTGACATTCATCTTGAAATTGACACTAGAGTTACATTACAAACTAGGTTGTATGGCAAACGCGATGACTTCACGTTTCCAATAGTGAACTTCCCTTTTTGTGTAGCAACATTTCAAAAGCACCAGCATATGGAGTTAACATCTCACAACTCATTCGCTACTCAAGGGCTAGTGGTCGTTACAGTGACTTCCTTGATTGAGCCCAGTTGCTTACAAATAGACCACTTAAGGAAGGGTACTTTACCAAAAACTTAAAATTCATCAGTACAGAAGTTTTACGACCGAAATCACGACCTTGTGGATCGTTATGGGATATCTGTTTTCCAGATGACAACAGATCTTCCCGTCTACAACTAAAGTTTGTTTTTTTCTCTCGGATTTGACTTTACTACCGGAGTTGACATGTTCAACACAGCGGGTGTCTTATAAGAAGCAGGAGATGCTTACTCTACCGGTACACCTGATCTCAACCATGGTTTTCATTAGGTCCATGTTGTTCATCTGAATGTATGTCTTCATTTTTCTTTTTTTTTTGTCCCGTACTCAAGTGGTGTCCTTCGTTTCTTAGTGTTTCCGATGTAGCCTTTGTCCATGGATTGTTCGTTCTTTTGACTGACGGTTCGGTTCTCACTTACTTCCATATTATCATTGAACTTGCACTTAAGGTTATCGATTCTTAGAGAATGCCTCCTTTATCCTTAACTCCACAAAAACGGCTTGGTATTTTCAGCCAAGATGCAACGAAGTTGAACAGGGCTATTGGTTTGGTGTTGTTGTTGCGGGTATGCGTGTGTGCGTGTTTTTGCGGACGGACGGATGGACGGGCGTCAAATATTGGTTTCCGGATGATAACTCAAAAAGTTTACATCCAAATGAAATGAAACTTTGATATATTGTTGGGTACCAGAAGGGTAGGAATCCTATAGATTGTGGAAAAAGTAGGTCAAAGGTCAAGTGACGGAAACTAGACTTTAACTATCAGAAACAAATGGTTTCTGGATGATAAGTCAAAAAGTTTACATTAAGTTAATATGAAACTTGGATATGTTATTGGATACTAATAGGGAAGGAACCCTATTGATTTTGGAGAAAGTAGGTCAGAGGTAAAGATCACAGTGACCGTAAATAGACTGAAAATTTCAGAAAATTTGGTTTCCGGAAGATAACTCAAAAAATTTACATCCCATTGAAATGAAACTTAAATATGGTGTTGGATACAAAGAAGAGAGGAACACTATTGAATTTGGAGAAAGTAGCTAAAAGTTCAAGGCCACACTGACCGAAAGTAGACTGAAAATTTCAGAAAAATTAGGTTTCCGGATGAAAACTCAAAAAGTTTACATCAAATTGAAATGAAACTTTGATATGTTGTAGGGTACCAGTAGGGCAAGAACTCTATTGATTTTTTTAGAAAGAAGATCAAAGAACAAGGACACAGTGACTGAAAATTGAATGAAATTTCAGAAGAATTTGGTTTCCAGATGATAAGTCAAAACGTTTACATACAATTGAAATGAAACTTTGCTATGTTGTTCGATACCAGGAGGGTAGGAACCCTATTGATTTTTAAGACAGTAGGTCAAGGTCACAGTGACCAAAAATAGACAGAAAATTCAAGAAAAATGTTGTTTTCGGATGATAACTAAAAAATAATTACATCCTAAATACAGTGATTTAAAATAGACTAAAATATAAGAAAAATTGGTTCCCCGGTGATAACTCAAAAAGTTTATGTCAAATTTAAGTAATACTTGCATATATTGTTTGGTAACAATAGAAGAAGAACATTATTGATTTTTTTTAGAAAGTAGATCAAAGGTCAAGGTCACAGTGACCAAAAATAGTTTGAAAATTTCAGACAAATTTGGTTTCCGGTCGATAAATAAAAAAAAATTATCAAATTGAAATGAAACATGGATATATTGTTGGATTTAAGGATGGGAAGAACTCTTGGGGTTTAAGATAAAGTAGGTCAAAGTCACAGTGACCTAAAATATATTTATGTATTGAAATGTCAAGACATGAATAAGCAAGTAAACGGTCTTAAATTCTTAAAAATTTTTATATTAGGTAGAAAGTATAACAAAAAGATAATTTTATAAATATTTAGGTCTTCACATAAACCTGGTCACATAATATTTGAAGTTGAAACTCGGCTTGTGAACTTGGAGGAATGTATGCTTCAGTATATATTGCAGACGTGCAACATTGACTTTGTGAATCTGTTTCAAACACAAGAATTCTTAAATTCGTATATATATAGTGTAGGCGACACATATGTTTCGTGGAACACCCATAGAAAAAAGAAGGGAAACGGGGAATGTGTATTTTATAATATATATATAGCAATTCGAAGAAAGTATGTATTCACTTTCTTTTTCAGATTTTCAACGATATTCATCACTTTCAAGGCAACAATTTTCAAAAGGAAATGACAAAAAATCGAATGGACTTAAGAAAGTACCAATACCATGATCTATCTAGCTTCAATTAATATATATTCAATAAATAATTAGATGCTAATAATTTTATAGTTTTCAATAGATTTGTAATACTAAATATGTAATACAGTGACTTCCTTGATAGAGTCCGGTTGCTCACAAAAAAGCTACTTAAACAAGGGTATGTTACCCAACACTTGAAGTTTTACGGTCGATATCATCATCTTGTGGACTGCTGTCAAATCTGTTTCCCAGATGACAACATATCTTACCCTTTAAAGCTTAATTGTTTCCTTTACCGGATTTGACTTTACTGCCGGATTTGACAAGTTTAAAACGGCGTATGTCTTATAAGAAGCAGGAGATGCTTACTCTTCCGGTACTCTTGATCTCCCATGGTTTTTTATTGAGTCATCTTTGTGTGTTTTGTGTGCGTGTGTTCCATTTTTCTTTTCTTTGCCGTACGTATTTGTTTCTCTGTTTCTTTGTTGCTTCCGATGTTGCCATTGTCCTTAGATTTTTCGTTTTGGATTCACGTTTCGGGTCTCATTTACTTTCATGATGTCTTAACACTCAAAATTGCCATATTCATTGTAGTGCACTTTCTGTTCTTTCTCTTATACACTGGTGATGTAATAATACCAATACTAACAACACGTAAATAGGCTTTTGTACTTGTACATGAGATAATATCTCATGTGTACACATTATGTAAATTTTTTTTATAAATTCTAAAACCTAAGTTTTGACTCCCTACATTGTAGTTTTGTACTAAGCTATATTTGATTAACTGATTATTCGTATTTCGTTTGGTTCTAGTGCAGCTGAAGGGAATTTATTTCCGAAATTGTCATACAGCTCATTAAAATTGTTGCAGTTGGAGTTAACATATGTGTAATGGTCTCATGTTCATTTACTCTATATCCTTATATTTTTTGTTTTTGTTTTTGTTGTTTGTTTTTGCTTTTTTTGTATTTTTTGTTTTGTTTTGTGTTGTTTTTGTCTTTTTTTTTTTGTTTTTGTTTCTTGTTTGTTTGTTTTTTTTTATTTACTTGTTAAAGTCCTGATCAAGCTGAACTATTGCTCACAGGAAGTAAAATCGAACTAATCAATGAGTTTCTTTGTAATTTCTGTACCGTGGTACTCAACATATTTGTTGGTCTATAGAGATATCTCCCCCTTTTTTCCAAGATTTATACAATGTTTTAAGATCCAATTTATTTTATTTTTTTTGAACTGACAATAGCTTTATTTTAAAATTTGATATATCAACAATATATTACAAATTATTCAGATGTGATACATGTATGCGACAATATTGAAAACTGGTCGCAGATGTCTGCTTAATAAAACAACGGCAGTAGAATACCGAAGGAACAAAGGGGTGATATTCACAAAAATCGAAGTCCAAAGACAGGGCAAAAACGAGAACACAGAAAACAATGACGTTAGACACAAAAACAATGACACCAGACAGACATGTACTTCTGTGAATCAATCAGTTGGTCAGTTCATAAATAATAAAATACCAAATTCATTGTAAATTCCTTTTCTACATATGGCCATTTCCACAATTCATGTCTTTTCAGTGCGGATAAAATCAAAACATTTGGAAAACCATAAGCCAAAAAATTATAAAATTTGATAGAGAACAAATGACAAGGAAAGCCTACATCTGCTAAGGACGGGTTATGTATGGGGGGGGGGGGGG
>MJUU01003508.1:47428-83415 GCA_002080025.1 Modiolus philippinarum | reverse complement strand
AATTTTTAAGCAAAATTTTCGAAGATTTTTATAGATTTTATAAAAGTGCAACTTAAATAGAAAACAACAACAAGAACATGGGATCCAGTGACCTGAAGATTTTACTGGCCTTTTGCAAGAACTGCTAATGTCTACTAATATTCATGACGATTTTTTACCTTCAGGAATTTTTTTGTGTAACTGTGCGACATTGTTTACCAGCACGGTAAACTCTTTAAGCTACACTCCTTGACCCATCTTTCTAAATTACATGTATTATTCTTTCCAAGATAGTGGTCATGGAGCTATTGTCTACATTTATTGGGTTTCACTTGTATGTTATTATACAATAGCGAAATGGGACAGAGAAAGAAGGGGGTTTAACCCTACTGCTAGCTTTGCTGCTGTCTGTACCAAGCCCACTCTATCCAAAGTGCAAACTGACAAATATATTTTCTACCTTTCAAGTCATGATGTTATGCCGTTCGCAGAGAGACTTGTGGGAAATATACAATGATGTTTACATTTCAGAAGGACATAAAGCTTCATTCTCGATAAGCCCATAGAAATTATTCATATTATGAGTTTAATCTTAATGTATTATAATGTTACTTCAAAATTTATATTTTAATGTTGTTTTCGATATCATTGATAAAAGATACAAATCGGTAAATCTTGTTTATCTGTAGAATAATATGTAAATATTATTCTAACTTGTGCCACAAAACTAGAAAATCAACAAAAACAACAGTATGCGTTTTATTACCTGTAAGATTTGTTATTGATTTAAAACAGAACACTTTAAAGATGGCAGTTACGATTTTTATCCGTCAGTGTTACAATTTTCATTCGTTAATGCTACAATTTTCGATCGTAACTATCTGTTGAATGCTACCATTGTTACCGATACAATCTAACTTGAAATGTATATGAAGCGTGATTTAATACAGTTATACGATTATTTTTCTTCTGCATCATTTAAAACATGCATACACAAATATGGAATTGCCACCAGTGATTTTATATATAATATATATTGTATCACTTTTTTCAACATGTCCACTTGCACATGCCCTTGCATATGCAACAATTCTATAATTAGGAACGATAACTCTCCCTCGGAATTTAATAAGCGCAATGCATTTACAATTATCATTATTATCATAATTCCTATTTCAATTCTAAGAAACCGTTGCAGTTAATTTAAAAAATGAGTAACAATAAAAGATAAAAAGAGAGAAAAAGGTAGGAAAACGTCAATTATTTAAGATCAAAATTGTAGAGCTGATTTCTCTGTCGCAAATATTTGAATAAAACATAAGATCACTCTCCATCTATCGATTGTATACCTAAATTGTTTATCATGTAATGCATCAGGTCTGAAAGGTGAGGCAACAGGTGTGGACATTACGTAACAGTTACATATTTATCCGGATTCAGGGTAACAAATGAATACATCCTTGATTTGACAAATAAACAAATAAATTTCCTAACAAATTTTGAATATGTTTACGGACCAAAGTCAGCAGATATTGAATTTGCATCGAGGATATGTATAAAGGAGGTTCACTCCTAATGTTGTTTATATCAAGGACTTCTTAAAACCCTATTTTAATTGATTAAGCATTGTAGACTAAATTTTTAGCTAATAAACTTGCCTTCGATTTGCATAAAAATTGCGTATCGCCAAACTTGTTTTTGATTGATTGATGGATGTTTTACGCCAACTTCAGCAATATTTCAGCTATATTTTGCGAGAACTGTTCAGTATATTAAACAATTTTAATAAATACATAGAATATTAATATAGAATATTAATATAAAACCATATAGCTTTATACACGTAAAAACAATTGTGTAAAATGTTAAAAAACATAACAGATAAAATTTTGGTTCAACAATAACAATATTAGAAATAAGAAACTTGCTTAAAATTGATCCATTTAAATCTTACTAAATATATTGATTGTTTTATTGAACGATTTTGTCGCCAGCGATGTTTGTAAATAGGCCTTTAAGACAATCAGCAGAATAAAAATCACGCCTGATATCGGCAACATCTACACATTCAATTAAAACATGTTGAATTATATAAAGACAATTACATAGAATACATTCAGGTCGAGCATCACTGTTGAGAATAAAATTATGTGTTGTTCTGTTTTATCCAATACAACAACGGGTCAACACTTCCTGTTTACCGACGTCTGACTCTATTCCATGCAGTTTATTATTTATTTGAAAATCAAATTTGGCCTGCCGCAACTTTTAAACTATCGTTGCTAGTTTCCACATAGCTTGAAGTTTCCCCGTTTCCCAGATTTTATTAAAAAGGTTTAACAGAATATCCAGAGTTGTTATGGGAAGATGTTTGAGGAGATGATAATGGATATCGTCAGGGCCACATGCCGTGTCATGTGCCTTATGCAAGGATTGTTTCAGTTCAACTATCGAAAACAATCTGTTGTATTCCTCCGTATTTTAGATTTAAAGTTAAGTTTGTTTCGTTCTTTTTGTTCTTTAATTCTCTCTAATGTGGGTCCTAGATTTTTAGAAGAGGAATGTTTCTCAAAAATTTCTCCAATTTTATTTGCAATATCTTTTTCAGATGTTAAAATATCTTGTCCGTTTTTGATATGATGGACATAAGCTTTTCTATTTACCCTTGATTTTTGTACAATATTCCATACTTTGTTCATAAGGGTATGTTAATTTAATTTTGAAACAAAGTTAAGCCAAGAAGTGCGTCTTTGTTTCAAGGTTCTTCGAGATTTTGCAAGAAAAACGCGAAAATTGCCAAGATTGTCCGTCGTTGGATGTTTATTGAAAAGTTACTCTGCCTTTTTACGATTTTTCAGAGCATCATCACAGTCATCGTCAAACCAAGGTTTCCCAGGCAGTTTAGGGTTTGCCGAGGTTTTTTGGTATATGGAAAGTATTTTTCACTGACAAGGCTTCAGATTTCAATTCTTCTTTACATTAATTTTCATAGAGTGACCTATCAGCTTTTCTCCAGCAGTTGAAATAGATGTTGAAGAATGATGGGAAAGTGATCACTACTACATAAGTCCTCGTGTACTTTCCAAGAGAAGTCCAACAGTAGAGATGGGTCAGTTATAGTTAGGTCTATAGCTGAGTAAACCCCATTTCCAGGATGTAAATAAGTGTATAAACCGTCATTAAAGTTACATAAACCTTCCTGCGACATTATGTCTTCAATCTTTTTACCTTTGTCATTCAAAGCAGAACTGCCCCATAATGGATTGTGAGCATTGAAACAACCCATTATTATAAATGGGGCGGGCAGTTTGTCGGTCAAGCTTTTAAATTGACTAAGACTGGGGTTGAAGTTAGGTGGTAAATATACAGAACATAATGTGATCGTTTTATCTAAAGAAATTCTCACTGCAACAGCCTGAAGATCGGTATTTAGATCAACAGTACTTTTGACAATATTGTTGTTGACGAGAATGGTTGAGCCGCCAGCAGCTCGTTCATTCTCTGGTACATTAAGTGCTGTAGAGGGAGTAGTTCATTACATTCAACATATCACTTTTCTTCAGGTATGTTTCTTGAAGACAAAATGCCACAGGATTAAAAGCTTGAATTAATAAAGTATTTTTTTAATAAAATTAATCTTAAAACCTCGGCAATTCCATTGAATTATATTGTTCATTTTAGTCGTATTGGTGAGATATTTCCTTTTCGGGAAACTGAAGGATGTCGAGACGATGATCCACGAACAGACGAAGACCTACTGTGTGATCGTTCATTTTCGATGTTATTTTCTGTTTCTGGGTCCATCTGGTCTTCGAAAGTTCCCCAAATGATTGTGTCCTAAAACAGTTTGGGGCGTGGATCAGGTTTTTTTTTAGGTTTACCAGTGTCTTCGTCTGAAGACAGGCTTTCACGTCTGTTAGAAGTGTTAATAGCAGGGTTGGACTTTTTGAGTCTACTCTGTCTGTGGCTATTTGCACTTGTAGATGTTTTTTATTTTCTGCAGTAGACGAATATTCCATGTATTCTGCAGATTTCTGTTCGTTGGATTTAGTAATTTTGGGCCAGTCTTTGAATTTATGCTTTTAGAAGATGATTGTTTTGACAGAGTTGTATTTAAATTTTTAAATTTTTTTGGGGTGATAATTTTCTTCTTTCCGTTGATTTTCTACAGGTAATGGCCTTGGTATTTGAGTGTCAATTGGCCAGGTATATCTTGTTTGAGTTACTGCATTCAAAAAGGAGTTAGGTTTTTTAACTTTATCTGCGTAAACTTATTTTTGAATGAATGGCGTCAAACTTTTTTTTCTTATATTTCTGTACAAATTATCTCCCCTTAACATAACAAGAGGTTGCTTAAAAGGTTCCATATTCTGCCTCGTTACCCAATAAAATGACATTTCTGATCAAATTCAACTATATAGTAAGATATCAAAAATTATTTCGCCAACATTTTCACAGTTAATTCCATTTTCTTTTTTTGAAAAAATGATGCACAGTTATAAATCCCCCGTACTTTCTTAATTGACGTCAGCTAGGAACGTCGAATGTCATGTACTGACTTGAAATAACGATAATTTAGAAATCGTAGACACCCTATGGTAAGATTTTCATGGTTTTCTGATTCGGCATGCCACGTCAGAGAAATATTGAAATATTACATATTGGTATCTGAGATTGTCTCGATCTTGCCCTTCGTATAATCTAGCCTGGTCACGAGGTTTTCTCACATAGAATTTCACAAGCATTCTCTTGAAATATGATGTCCAGGTAAGTATGATTACCGAAGCTGGATTATTACTTCGTTGCCACCAATGGCACAGAATTTGATAGAAAAATATTACAGAATTTTTCATTACTCGCATTTCATGAAAAATAGCTGGTTGAAAGGCATATATTCATTCTTTGTGCAAACGGTTTGAATTGTTAAATCAGTCAAAAAATAATACTGAATAAATCGCAAGAAAATTGTGATCAAAGGCAGACATCCCTTTTCAAGTCCATCACTCATCTACTTCCTGTTTGACGAAAACTTTGACTTTTCCCATTATAGCCATATATTGAAAATTTTCGTCAAGAATTTTTCAGCTTCTGTATGTAGTAATGATTTGATGTTTGGTGGGAAACTTTAGTATGATGATTTGTACAGTGTCTCCCCTTTTCAAGTCCGTCACTCATCTACTTCCTGTTTGACAAAAACTTTGATTTTTCCAATTATAGCCTTATATTTAAATTTTTTCGTCAAGGATTTCTCAGGTTGTGTATGCAGTAATGAATTGATATTTGGTCTGAAGCTTTGATATTAGGAGTTGTACCATGTCTCCCCTTTTCAAGCCCGTCCCTCATCTACTTCCTGTTTGACGAAATCTTTGATTTTTCCCGTCAAAGCCATATATTGAAATCTTCGCTCCGAAGGAGAGGGGGTTTAGTGTTTTAACCTTGTCCGTCTGTCTGTCCGTCCGTCCGTCCGTCCGGAATATCTTTCGTAAAGGATTTCTCAGCTTGTGTATGTAGTAATGATTTGATATTTGGTCTGAAGCTTTGCTGTGATGAGTTATACTTTGTCTATCCTTTTCAAGTCTGTCAATCATCTACTTCCTGTCTGATGAAAACTTTCGATTCTTCCGATTATAGCCATACCATGAAAATTTTCGTCAATGATTTCACAGCTTGTGTGTGTATTAATGACTTGATATTTGGTCTGAAGCTTTGGTATGATGAATTGTACCGTGTCTCCCCTTTTCAAGTCTGTCACTCATCTACTTGCTGTTTTACCATAACTTTGCTTTTTTCCATTATTTCTTGAGGATTAATGATTGTGTCTATACATGTTTTATGCCCACACTTGTACTGTGTCCACAGCTGTATTGTATCCCCACATACTTAAATTTACACTCTCCATATTGATTCAGTGTTCAATGAGCGGGGGTATAACTGGCTATTATTGGGCGATAGCTCTTGTTTGACCTACCCCAAGGGAAATTTACCTCCCCTCAACTCTGCATCAGTTGTCGGTACAAATTATTAAAATAAGCCTTTAGTTTGTATGCATTATCCTCTGGTGCACTTCTCTTTACATTAAGACTGTTCTGTGGGTTGCAAATCATAATTCAGTAAGCCCTGGTATTTTGACCTACCCCCATGGGAAATTGACCTATCCCTACTTTGTGTCATTTCTTGATATAAAATTAATAAATCTGCCTTTATTTTATAAAATTCTTTCAAAATTTTCAATAAATTATTGTGGGGGGTCAATGTACAGCAGCTAAAAGAATTACACGTGGGTCAATTTACCACGCAGGTCAAAAATACCATACAGGGGGGGTCAGTTTCCCATGGCGCGGGCCAATTTATCGCGGCTAAAAATCGACCCGCAGATCCATTTACTGCACGGGTCAAAATACCATATGACAACGGACAACTCCTCCAACAATAAAAGTGACAATAAAAGTCCGAATCGATCAAAGGAAGAGACCAGTAAGGAAAATCCGTATAACATTCGACTGAATCAGGGGAACACAATCCGACACAGAACATTTTTGGCAAGCCGTCATATTCCCGACTTAGAACGGGCATTTTATAGATAAAATGGTGGGTTAAACCAGGTTTATTGATGCATCAACCTCCCGCTTATATGACGATTAACTATAGCTTCTGTGTGCACAGATTGTGTTAAATGTCAAAGCCATAATATTAAAGCTACATTTATCTTACTTTGCACAGTGATTTGGCATATTGTCATGTTGTCATGTTCAAGATCTTGGCCAAAATTTGTGATTGTGAGGCCATTTTAACAAAATGTGCGTTTTTGAACTATTATTCCGGATAACTCCTCCCACAACATTAAAGCTACACTGATTATACTTTTCAGAGTGATTTGAATTGGATTGAAGACATGCATATTATCATAATTTAGATTTTGAACGGAATTTGTAAAGGGTAGTTGAACTTGGCCATTCTATTGAAATGTGCACACTGGAACTCTTATTACTTTAACTCTTCCAACAATATTATCGCTACCTTTATTTAACCATACACAGTAATTATGTATGGCTGAAAATGTGCATATTGTCACAAATTAGATTTAGGGTTTAACTTGTGTTAATTGTGGATTAAAGTTTGACTTTGGCCATTTTATTGAAAGGTCGATTCCGGTTAACACCTGATTGGTAATTCAATAAACTGTGTGAGATATGCAAGTTAAAGTTATTGAATTGTGTTTATCTAGTACCTAGAGAGTAGATGTTCATGTTTTATATGCAACTGCAGGGGTATCATATGTCTTTTACAGACACCAAGTTGCTAAATTTTATCCAAAACATGAATATAAACAAACCATGAAAAACATCGGAGAATGGCAGCAGGGTCATTTGCTCTCTCTAGTTGTAATTGTGTGATTGTACCATTTAAGACAAAATGCATATTATTTGGAAAATGAAATATTACAGTCATACAGTTTCTGAAGCTCGTCATTATCTACAAGATATTAATAGTGTATTTCTGTACATACTGCTAACGGAGGAAAATAGTATCACTTGTAGTAGAAAATGGTAGTCCTAACGGTGAAAAGATTAGCATTGTTTACAATACGTACGGTAAAAATATGCAGCTAAAAAATAACAATTAATCCTTTTCATTACGAACAAAGTATTTCAACCATTCTTTTAGATTAAATAATAACACAAAATGTTTAATAACATTTTATACCTACCTATTTTACTGGTAAACTATCGCACGAGCTTTTGTATAGTTACTTGTTCCTTTTATTTTCATTTTACCACTTTACGGTTATACAATTCATACGGCCTTATAGGTATACTGGGTAATAGTACAACGAGCAAAACTGACAAAAATGCATTAAAATCGATGTTTTTTACTTTCCAAAGCTTCTTATTGGTTGACGTAAAGAATAAAGATATATATAAACTAACGGGACACTTTTATTAACAAATATAAATATACGGAAATAAACATGAAATCACAAGAGACTACTAGCAGTTAACTGACATGCCAGCTCCAGTCCCATAACAACTGACAAATTAGGTTTTGTACCCTCAGTATACAGCTTCAACCACGATCCCTTCCCGTGAGGAGTTTAGCATAATGATTTCATGAATATATCGGAATACATAACACGTGTCTATGCAATAATAGAAATTTAGAATGTGTTTAGTTAAAATGCAGAGACCCTATCAAAAATCAATGTTAATACATAAGAAGGCTATAAGTAATGACTTGAAGACAATACCGTAATTATAACCCTTATGAATTAGACGATTTAAAGGTTTTATTAGTTTGTTAGGCGAGTTTAAGTATTTTTTTTTACTAATATGTAAACATAACCGTAAAATAAGGAATATGAATACCAGCCTTAATTAGATGTTTACAGGTTGCATTGTATTTATGAACTAAGACTTTATATCGATGATAACATTTAGTAAAGGTCTTAACTAGTTTATGATAACAAAAACCCTGATGTAATAGTTTTTCAGTGATTAAAAGATTCCGTTCATTAAAATTGCAAACTTTATTACATACTCGAGCAAATCGAACAAGTTGAGATATGTAAACACCATATAATGGCGCTAATGGAACATCGACATCCAGAAATGGATAATTAACTACTCAGTATGGGAAAAGAAAATTCCTTTTATCATAATTTCAAGTATCTAATTTACCATTCTTTATATCAAAAAATCAAAATTGATTTCTAAGAATGGACAACGATGATTTTTAGAATTGGCTCTATTCAAAGCAAGTTCTTTAAGGTAGATGTCTTTATAATTCGTATTGAAGTCGTCATTATTTAAAGTTAAAATATCATCAAATATCGGAAAGTGTTGTTAAACTTTTCAATTAAATGCTGTTTACATGGGTCTTTGCTGATGTTGGTCATAAACTGAGATTCGTAGCAGTACAAAAAGGGGTCTGCTATAGGTACCATTATGAATTCCTTTGATCTTGCGATAAGTAGAGTAATCGAAATGAATGAATATATTGTCAAGTAAAAATTCAAGTGCTGAAATCATATCAAAACAAGTCCAATTAATTGAGTTCTTTTGTTTTGTATTACTAAAATGTGTTTTAAAGGAATTAGAACATGCCCATTGAATAAGACGTCTGAATTTTTCCTTAAATGATTATGTGGTAAGGTAGTATAGAGGGTAGAGAAATCAAAACTTTCAAGGCATTCAAAAGGGACATTATAATCATTCAATTTATCAAGAACTTCCAATGAGTTTTTACACTTCAAAAATGATTGGTACCACTGTTTTCATATACTTTGTTACAGACATTTACAACCAGGTTTTTAATAGCAGTCAAAGTAATAGAAACTTTAGTAGTAGAACAGTGACTAGATGACAAAATGAATCTATACTGAGTGGCAATAAAAACGCAACACCAAATAGTTATGATTTAGAAATCTTCCATGTCGAGCTGAAGAATTTTTTTTTTGCAAAATTACTAAGCCAAGTGTCTACTTAAAGTTTTGCATCCATGCATTTTTAGTCTACTCTTGAATATTTGCCAAAGCATCAACGCTTGTTTAAGAGGTCAAAATCAGAATTCCTAAATTGTGTGAACAATTGAATCACACTGACGAAGAATTAAAGAACAAAATGCCTCATTCCTCAAATTCTGAGTTCAAATTTTGTGAAGGAGTTGTTTCAAGTTGAAATTTGTCAAAAATGGCAATGTTTTGAATTTTTGGGTAAAAAATGCCGATTTTTGATAAATTCAACATCTAAACATCAAAAAGATTTGAAAATTTGCACAAATGTTTCCAAAAAGTTCAAAAAGAAACTCAGTAGATTTATTTGGCGTTTTGTGGAGTTTAGGAACCAAGTACATGGTTGAAACTGTTTTACTATCAGGTTTAGTTTGTAAAGATGTAGCTGCTGGAAAATGCATGTTTGTAATTTCATTTTCCGTTAATTTTGGTAAATTGAAAAGTATGTGAATTGGTCATTTTTTTTGGAATACTTCTATATAATGTTACAAGCTATAATGATGCTATTAGCAGTTTTATCAGCTGGGACAAACACTAATTCCTTACCAAATTCGTTAAGTTTCTTTTGGATGCGAGAAATGGTGGGTTTATTTTTGTTGTCATGGCGGAAAAGTTGTTCAAAGTGTTTAATTCGGATATCGACAATTTTCATGATTGCATTAAAGAAAGAATTCAAAGACTTCACGTTTAACCCAATTTTTGCAATGAGTCTTAAGTGAATCGTGGATGGTATTATGACAATTTTTCGAATTATTTTTAGAAAGTGGCCTATATTATGGATCTTCTTTAAGAAATTAATAAGCTCTTTCTTCTGCAAGATGTTGAGAGCTCCTGTGATGACATGTGAGCAAGGAGTATAGGCGTATTTTGAATTGTTGCAATTTCATGAATCAGGCACAGAATTGTTAATGTTTATATCTTTACAAACTTTACTGTAATTGAAGACGTACTGCCGGCTGGGTTTCTTGTATACGTAACAAATGATGGGAAGTTCTGTATTTTCGGAGTAGACAGGGATTTTTTCTTTACCTGAATGATCACTTAGAATGCATACATCTTCCTTTGTCGATGCATTTTATCTTCAGAAAATGTTTTTGATGTTGGTCAGTACGATCGATTTTAGGGAAAAGCTTAAAATAGCAGAACGCAATTATAATCTTTGTAGTTTCGTATTTATTACTAAGGTACGAAATAGTTTCGCATTCATCAAGGATATTGTTTAATTTGGTTGCAGGTATGGAACATAATTTACTAAAAAGTTGATGCCGACCATTATTTTTAGAAATGTTAGATAAAAAATATTTTAGAAATATTCAATAAAAAAGTATTTTAGAAAATTTTGCCTAAAATTGAGGAGTTTCTCCCTCTTGCATACATGTAGCTATGTTCTTTTGCTATTTAGATTTTATTGGTTATTTGTTCTCGTTCAGTTGTATACGTATTTAGGTTTATGGACCTCCAAATGTTTTGATTTTATCTGCACTGTTCAAGAGACATAAGTTACTTAATTTATTTAAGATGTTGATTTGTAACAAAGCTTTGCCGGTTAATTTATTTAAGATGTTGATTTATTTATTTGCACGGCACTTCTCAATAGAAGGATAACCACGGTTTTTAATATTGAAAACATTAGCAATGCATTCACATTACCATAACAGATATGTTGTGCCAAAAAAAAAGGAAAGAAAATTGATGACAACTATAGATTTTTTTATTAAATCTTGGAATTATATCCCCTCTCACATATACACCAATAAGAAAATGTTCATAGTGCAAAAATCTAAAAATTTACTTTACTCGTAATTCACACATGTGCCCTGATGCTGTTTTTAGGTGTTAAATGTCTTCTGTTATTCTTCTTTTGGGCAATGCAAAACAGTGATTGTAACAACGCTTTGCCACTTAATTTTATGCTTGTTGAAAGTGTATGAATAAAAAAATACCGATGTTACTGTGAATTTTGTTTTTGCATATACGTATTTCGACAACTTATGTCTCTTGAACAGTGCAGATAAAATCAAAACATTTGGAGGTCCATAAACCCAAATACGTGTACAACTGACAGAGAACAAATAACCAATAAAATCTAAATAGCAAAAGAACATCTATGCAAGAGGGAGAAACTCCTCAATTTTAGGCAAAATTTTCTAAAATTGAGATATTGCATGTTTCCAAAATAACATCGGTTTTCTGGTCAGCACCGAAGTACTAGCTACTGGGTTGGTGAATACCCTCGGGGACTACATGTAACAGTCCACCAAAATACCGAAGTAACTGTGAATTTTGTTTCTGCATTTCGACAACATATGTCTCTTCACTGCAGATAAAATCAAAATGAGCAATGGAAACACAAATGAAGCGTTTTTCGATATCAAACGATGAATTCTTCTCACACCAGTGCTAGACATACTCTTGAACTTACTAACAGGTATGAGTAAAGCTCATTGTTGATGATATCATGGCGACTTAAAGATGAAGAACAACTATAAAAGCATTGTTCCATCGCTTGGGTTTAACATGTATTTGTAGAGACTACTTTTTGTATCTCCTGTGCAATATACTCCATATCTTTTTATTGATTACATAATTTCTTTTCACACTTTCAATAGATTTTGTTTTCATTTTTAAACACTGATACATGTAGTAACATGGATGCAATTCAGTAAAATTAAGCTATTTTAAAACGTTTTTTGTTTCACTCATACTAATAGTGAGATAAAAAAATCCATCTTATTTTTGACAATATTCCATTTAAGGTTTAGACATGTCCCGGTGCTGATATGACTTCATATCAGAATCACTATTTTTACTGATGCGTGAATAACAATACTTTTATATATTAAGCAGAAAATGTTACTCCTATATGCAGAAACTAAATTCACAGTAACTTCGGTATTTAGTTATTTGTTACCACTGGGTCGATGCCTCTGCTGGTGGACCATTAGTCCCCGAGTGTATTGACCAGCCCAATAGTCAGTACTTCTATGCTGACCCGAAACCGGTTCTATTTCGAACCTTACAATATCTAAATTTTTGTAAATTTTATTAAAAACTAAGGAGTATCTCACTCGTACAAAGTTCTGCCCCTAGATGATTCTGGCTTTATATTTAGATCATACTGGTCATTTGTTCTTTATCAGTTTTAAAACATCTTTTAGTCCATTGTCTTCCAAGCGTTAAGATTTTATCTGCACTGAAGTGACATAAGTTGTAGAAATGCACATATGCGGAAACTAAATTCACAGTAACTGCGGTATTTAGTTATTTCCTAGTCTCCAAATGTCCAAGGATGTCAATCAAAAAGAGCATTTCCCACTCTAGGTCGTTAGTACTTTTAGCATTTCACGGTAGCAACAAATTTCATCAAACCAGTAGGTAGAACAGCATTCATATACTTTCAAGGAGGCGTTTCAACATCGTAGCTGTGTTTATGTTTACTTAGTGTAATAATAGAAATGAAGTACAGAATACTGAAGTTACTGTTAAGTAAGTAAGAACAGAAACGTCAATCCAAAACGAATTATCAAAGGACAATTTCAATATCGGAAACAACAAAGAAACAGAGACACAATATGAGTACGGCACAGAAAAAAAATGAAGACACACACACATAAAGATGAACAACTAGGACCATTTAGTTATACTGTTACTATGACATAGCAAGTTATACTACACATGTACATTTATCAGAAGGCTTTTAATTGTTGTTGTTATCTTTTTGTTTTTTTCAAAGTTAATGTTTCTTTTTCTTTATAATGTGTTTGTTAGTTATTTTTTATTGTTGTTTTTCTTGTTTTTTTTGTGTTGTTTTGTACTGTTTTTTTTTTTGTTTTGTTTTGTTTTGTTTTTTTTTTTTTTTTTTTTTTTTNTTTTTGCTTTTTGTTGTAGTTGGTATTCAGCAATTTGAAACACACAGTAAAAATGTGTACCTCAGATACACATGTATGAGCATTTTTTAAATTTATATCTCGGACGTGTAGGTTTACCAAATTATATCTCAGGGGTTTAACTTGATGTTTTCATTGAGAGAAATATATTATTAAAGCATTTATTTCTTTATGTTGTACCCTTACTACTTTTTCAAAACGCAGCAGTCATTAATCGTAGCTCGTACAGGGGTCTCAAGATATCTATAATAATAGTACGTAAAGAACCCGACGTAGTGAAGATGTTTTTTTCAGCAGCCATGTCCAATTATAAAACACATTTGTCAGCTAAACCCCTACATTGACTGCTTTATGGAGGAGCCGAGTATTGACATTCATTAACATGATTAAGTAACCTAACCTAAACCTAACCTACACACTTTGTATGATACCGAAAGAAAAACATTCGAAACAGCCACAAGTCTGTCTTGTTTTCCTTTGCTTTTGCCATTACTTGGCGTCCGTCGGCGACCGGCGTCCATCGTCCGTCCGTCTTAAACATTTTCGAAAATGTTCTCCTCTGAAACTGCTGGGCCAAGTTTAAACAAACTTGACCTAAATCATCACCAGGGTATCTAGATTCAAAATTATGTTCGATTAGTCCGAGGACCAAACATCATGGCGGCTGTTACAAGAAATAGCACATAGGGGTAAATTGCTATTTTGGTAAATAATTCAAAACCCATTACAGATATAAAACATCTGACATGATGTAAAAATGATCAGCATGACAAGATCTACCTGCCTTGCAAATTTGAAGAAAATCTGATAACCCGTTTTGGAGATATTGCCCCTTTTAAAATTTTCTAAATTTTGATATTCTTTATTTTTATCACAAAAACTAAAACAGATAGAGGTCTACTTAAAATTCCAAAAATGTTTAGCATATCAAGATCTACCCCCCTTTATATTTTGAAGAAAATCTGACTACCCATATAGGAGTTATTGCCCTTTATTGGTAAAATTTAAGAAATTTGATACTTTTGGTAATCAATTTAAAAAAATCTTCTCCTTTTTAAGCCACTGGGCAAATTGTTACCAAACTTGATCTGAATCATCGCCAGGGTAAACAGTTTAAAAATTGTGTTCGATTAGTCAGAAAACCAAGCAACATGGCTGATGATACTAAAAATAGTACAAAGGGGTAAATTTCATTTTTTGCATATAATTCGAAAACCGTACAGATATCAAAAATCTGATTGAGAGTGAAAATAATCAGCATGTCAAGATCTACCAGCCTTGCAATTTTAAAGAAAACCCGAAAACTCGTGTTGGAGTTATTGCCCTTTTCCCGTACATTTTTCTAAATTCTAATATATTTTATTTTTTATTTCAAAAAGTGTAACAGATAGATATCAAGTGTAAATTACAAAAAGGTTCAGCATATCAAGATCTACCTACCCTGAAATTTTGAAGAAAATCCCAAAACCCTTCTAGAAGTTGTTCCCCTTTTTTAACGGAATTTTCAGATTTTCATATTTTGGCGTCTTTTATTTCCCTAACAAGAGAAGATGAAGGTTAAGTGTAAATTGATGAAATGTTTGCTTTGCTGTGGAGACTTCAAAACTGGTGAATAAAATTGCTCGTTGACCGCCATTTTCAAAATGGCCGCCAAAAAAAAGGCGGGAAAATTCAACATTTCCGATTTGAATAAACTTTGGTTTCGAAATAGATATTGATGTTGCGACTTCAAAACTTGTGTTGAAAATTGTTCGTCGACCAACATTGTCAAAATGGCCGCCAAAAAAGGCGAGAAAATTCAATATTGTCCGATTTCAATGAAATTTGGTTTCCAAATAGATATTGAAGTTTTGACTTCAGAACCAATATTGAAAATTGTTCGTTGACCGCCATTTTCAAAATGGTTTAAAAAAAAACGGGAAAGTTCAACATTGTCCGTTTTCAATGAAATTTGATTTCAAAGTGGCTATTGATGTTGCGACTTCAAAACAGATGCTGAAAATTGTTTGTAGACCGCCATCTCAATAGAATTGGTTCCCAAATAGATATCGATGTTGCGAATACAAAACTGATGTTAAAAGTTGTTCGCTGACCTCCATTTCAAAAATGGCTGCCAAAAAGGCAAAAAATTCAACATTGTCGGATTTCAATGAAATTTGGTGTCCAAGTGGATATTGATGTCTCTACTTCAAAAGTGGTGTTGAAAATTGTTTGTTGACTGCCATTTTTAAATGGCTGCCAAAAAAGGCGGTAAAATTCAACATTGTCTAATTTTTATGAAATTTGGTTTCCAAATATGGATATTTCAAAATCGAAGCGGGTTTAAATGTGAGCTGGTTGTATTTCTGATATCTGACTACTTAGTTATGTTATATTTGAAGTAAAAACAAAAAATAATAATAATTTTATAAACGTTAAAAATAAATTTCCTTGCTTGCGACATTCTTTTAAATCTAAATTGTAAAGCATGGTATGCAACATAGATAAGATTGCATAACAACAACACATTCGTTGCTAGGCAACGGTTATGTCAATTTTAGTTCCGAGTAACTGTTGTAAATTTCCATTATTTTCATTATTTGATGCAGCTTTTGGGTGATTCATTATTCAAAACTTTATTTACATATGAATATTGACTGAATAAAATGTGAAACTGTACATTACGAATGTCCTTTTGCAAAAAAAAAAAAAATATACGCATGTGCTAAAAAAAGTATAACAACATAGCTTTGTTTCCAAAGCCAAAGAAGAGAGTCATATTAGAATAAAAAACGAAACATGACTGTCGTTTTATTGTAATTTATGAAAATATATACGTTATTGATGGAAATGAAAAACCTACTAAATCGACAATAAAAAACTAAGTTAGCTTTAATTTGATTCAAGTATGAACATTGGGCCAATTTTAAAATTGCAGCTTACCCTTACTACTCTACTTCCTTGCGACATTGTCTTCCATTGGCACAAAATTATCGCAAATGGAAAACTTACACGACGACAATGAACACTTAGCGTTGCTGTTTTACTTTTTCTGCTGGTCATTATTTCTTCAGAAATGTCTCTATTCTTTCCTAATGTCAACTATGGCCTTCCATACGACACTTATATCGAACAGGACGTTATGCTCTTGTCTAGACGTCATCACTTTTGAAACAAATTCATACTGAAAAAAAAATTTTTTTGCATTGTTAAAAACAACAACAAAATCTAGCAAACACTGTTCTCAAAAAAAATAATATAAGAATTACCTGGAGAGGGCATATATCGAAACAATCAGGTCTTGTGCATTTGCCAACTGTACTTGATCGTAGTTTAAGTATGACTTCATTTATATAGCCAATGCAGGACGCCTTATTAGGATCACAATTAGACTCACACTCAGACTTTCTTTACTATATATGAAGTAGGAGGAAAATTCAACATAGATATTCGACTGCAAAAGGATTACCGAAGAATCATAAAGAAGTCAGAAAAGAATTATCACAAGAATTTCCAATCAATGCAATAAAAGTTTTACATGTGATCAATGATCAGCTAGAGTGGCTGTGCGCAATTACCCAATGACATGAGATCAAGGATCACAGGCATTTCGATAAGGAACTCGAAGCGTTATGATCATATGCATGCTTGATTGGTAACAGAATACATCAGTGTAATACCGAAGGAACAATCAAAAATCGAATGTATGTATTAATTATAATCTAATGATCATTGACCAACCTGGTGTGATCAAGGATCGTAACTATGCGACAACATTGCCACAAAAGATAACAATTTTGCAATCAACTTTAGTATTAATGATCACACCCTTGTGATCATGGATATCAATTTTGCGATCAAGAATTGCTATTTCGTGATCAAATATTGCAAAAAATACACAACATTGATTTCAGTCATTGTCTGCAAAATGATAAGTAATCTGTAAAATCGAGTTTTCACATACTTTATTTAGTATGATTTCCGATTCAATGTAAAGTACTAAAGTAAATAAGAAAATTAGCAAAAAAAATGTTATCAACTCTGTAATACTTACCAAATACTACTTTTGTTCATTCTATGGAATAAACATTAAACTATTAGAATATATATTTTTATAAATTCTAAATAATTAAATTTCAGGTCAATGGATCTCTGTCCGTTGACGCAAATGACACTGGATTGGGTGTTTTTGAGGTAAAACATTAACGCAAATTGATGAAAGACAACGTATGCTTGAACTGTATTTTTATACGCTTCTTAGCCAGGTAAAAACACATTTCAAATAGACGTTTAGACCAATTTCAGCACACTTTTCAAAAAAAAAAAAAACATTGTGCAGGGCTCCCATTTTAGTCTAGTTAATAGATACTGCTGAAAAACCCTTGTTATTAATTAGTAATACATACTTCTGCGGAGGACCTGCAGAACATTTTTTTTTCTAAAACAAAATCAGGTTTGGTTTGATTTCCATGTTAACCGAAAATGGGGACAATTGAAAAGCTCCCATATCCATTAAAACATATTTTAGACCACCATTCAAAACAAACTTGGCAGGTGTTCCCTTCTAATCTAGTTTATGTTTTTTGCTGAAATAGAAAGAATACAAAGTAGAATTCTTTTTAAAAAATTGCATTGTCTGGTTTGGTTACCATAGGAACCAAAGACTCCATGGTCCATTCCAACCCTTTTCAGATCACCATTTAAAAAATTGCGCAGGGGTTCCCCTTCCATACATATTGCCGAAATCAAAAAACATTAAGAGTCTCCTTTACATATTACATATACTAAAATCGTAGTAAATTTGTTGCAGAATACTTTTTTTCAACAAATTCAGTTTCCCGGTTTTGTTTCCAAAGCAACAGAAAGGTCCAATACTGGTTACAACCTATGTCAGCATTACGAAATGGGCAGGGTTCCCCTTATATTCCAAGTAATACATATATATTGCTGAGTCCCCTTCAAAAACACATATTACCAGGGTTATCCTTATAATCGGTTTATAAATATTGCTGAAAGCGTCAAATATATGTAGCAGAATACACTTTCTTAATTGCAGTTTTCAAAAATTTTGCATTTTTTATTTTTTATTTCAAAAGTGTAACAGATAGAGTAAATTGCAAATAATGTTCAGCATATCATGATCTACCCATCCTGAAATTTTGAAGAAAATCAATAAACCCTTGTAGAAGTTGTTGCCCTTTTTTCACCGAAATTTTAAAATTTTCGTATTTTTCGTCTTTTATTTTCAAAACTATAGAAGATGAAGGCTAAGTGTAAAATGATGAAATGTTTGCCATGCTCTGGCGACTTCAAATTACAAAAAATATCGAAATTGCATAAAAACAGTAAATTTAGTTATGCTGTACACGTGTTTCAAGGAGTAACCTCTCATCAGCAGCATTAAAATCAAATAATATGGAAAGCCATAATCCAAAAGTTGTTCAAAAAGAAGCACTCATTACAAAAAATATCGAAATAGGAAGCCAAATCCAGTACCTAGTACATTTACCGAGTGCCATACACGGAATGAAGCCTCAGTATTTTTAAGTGGTTAGAATTTTGATAAGAGCAGTAAAATTCTGTAACACGCAAGGTAAAATTTTCATGTCAGACAAGTCTGACTATTGGGCTGGTGAATACCCTCGGGGACCTCTGGTCCACCAGCAGTGGCATCGGCTAAATGGTTCAAAATGCAAAAAATACCGAAATTGCATAAAACAGTAAATTTAGTTATGCTGTACACGTGTTTCAAGGAGTAACCTCTCATCAGCAGCATTAAAATCAAATAATATGGAAAGCCATAATCCAAACGTTGTCCAAAAAGAAGTACTCATTACCAAAAATATCGAAATAGGAAGCCAAATCAAAAACCCAGGACATCTACCGAGTGCAATACACGGAATAAAGCCTCAGTATTTTTCAGAGGTTAGAATTTTGATAAGAGCAGTAAATTTCTATAACACGCAAGGTAAAATTTTCATGTCAGACAAGTCTTACTATTGGGCTGGTGAATATTTGTGTTAAAAATAGTTCGTCACCAAAAAAGGCGGGAAAATTCAACATTGTCCGATTTCAATGAAATTTGGCTTCCAAATAGGTATTGATGTTGCAACTTCAAAACTGATGTTAAAAATTGTTCGTTGGCCGCCATTTTCAAAATGGTCGCCAAGAAAGGCGGGAAAATTCAACATTGTCTGATTTCAATGAAATTAGGTTTACAAATAGGTATTGATGTTGCAACTTCAAAACTGATGTTAAAATTGTTCGTTGGCCGCCATTTTCAAAATGGTCGCCAAGAAAGGCGGGAAAAATCAACATTGTCTTATTTCAATGAAATTAGGTTTACAAATAGGTATTGATGTCACAACTTTAAAACAGATGTTAAAAATTGTTCGTTGACCGCCATTTTCAAAATGGTCGCCAATAAAGGCGGGAAAATTCAATATTATCTGATTTCAATTAAATTTGGTATCCAAGTGGATATTGATGTCACTTCTTCAAAACTGGTGTTGAAAATTGTTTGTTGACTGCCAAAGGTAGGAAAATTCAATGCTGTCTGATTTCAATGAAATTTGGTTTCCAAATAGGTACATTTGTATTGATGTCGCAACTTTAAAACTGATGTCAGTAGTAAATTGTTTGCTGATGGCCATTTTTCAAAATGGTTGCCAAAAAAGGCGGGAAATTTCAACTTTGTCCTTTTTAATGATTTTTTTTTTTCAAATAGATATTGATGTTGCGACTTCAAAACCGATGTTGAAAATTGTTCGTTTACCGCCATTTACAAATTGACGTCTCAATTTCAAAATGGTGTTGAAAGTTGTTCTTAACAAGAACGTTTTTTGTCAAAAAAGGCCCAACAAAGAAATATAGTAAAACATGATCAGACTTTAAATATTGTTCAAGATATTGGTGCTGTTCGCGGTACTAAAGTTTGAGAGACTGAAGATCAACTGTATAACTTACAATGTTACAACGATTGTGGCAACTGAAATCCAGGTGAGCGATACAGGCTCCTGGGAGCCTCTGGTTAGAATTCCGATTTATATTTGGATAGTTGCTGGGGATGTGTTCTTGAGCTCGGTATGAAATCGTTGAAATTTGGAAGTTTATTTGTACTTTAGTTGAGAATGTTGACATTATATTTAATGAATGTCTGTGAATATTTTAGTATCGAAAAAATTTCTTTTGTATGATTATTCAAATTCTAATTTCGTATTGAGCAATTAGTTAGGAAACAATTCAGGGGCAGTTTAGTTAGGTTCACTTCAAACCTGAAGTTAATCTAGAACGCTTTGAATAAATCTAAAAATGATCATAAATGGTCATAAATCATACTTTCATTCAGAACAGTTCTAAAAACGGTCATAAGTATTTCTACATGGAAGCTGTCATGGTTCTTAAAGGAATCATAATGTTTTGAAACTCTTCAAAATGATCAAAACGTGGTTTATGGTGTGAGCTTCTTCACTGTGTTGAAGACCGCATGGTGGCCCCTAGATGCTTTATTTTTGGTCGTTTTAACCTGGAGATGAGGTGTTGTCTCCTTGACATTTACCCCATTTCTTTTCTATTCCATATTTAAGTCTTATTTGTGTTCTTCAAGTGTTTTTCCTGAAATTGTAATTTTCAGCCATTGTAGATGTTTCTTGTTATCCCATTTAAAATATCTAAGTGTCTGTCATTCACTTGCAGGCTTTACCAAAGGAAATTATTGCTTCTGCCGATATCTTACTGAAACTTGAAAAAAGTTTAATGTGTCCGTGATTTATTTGGAAGTTTTCGTCAAATAAAATTAATGACGATCTTAAAATTTTCTGCTGATTGATGGCTTTTTTTCAGAATATTACAATTATACTAAGCTTGAACTTAGTAACCCAAATTATGAACAGTTTTTCCAAATCTAAAAAAAAAATGTATATAGTCTCTTCAATCTTCGTAAGAATGAGATTTTGACATTTTTAATTGCTAACCCAATGAGTATTTTTAAAATACCAATTGAAAATTGTAATATTTTTAATATTGATTGTCGATATTAAAAATAGTAAAACTCTTTGTTTAGCGTTCATCCAAGCTGCCGTGTCACCCTCCAATCCATATTTCAAAGTAGTGGGCACTTTTCAAAGTGTACAAAGAAAGTGTATACGTTTGCAGGCCATAAAAACCTAAATCGAATCTACTATACTGCTGATATGGCAGTCTTTCTGTTCTATTGACGGGAAATTTTATTATTGTATTATGTCTATGATTTTGTCACTTTCTATTGAAAAAAAGTTGTTATTACATGAGACTAGACAAATTAATCAAATGTTTGATTTCTGAAATTTTTGATGTAATTTAATAACATGTTTGTGTATTGTTTTTCAGTAGAAACGTGGCATATATCCCAATATAAAATCAATCGGCGATATTTGAATCTGACAAAGGAAAAACATATCTATCAGGGTAAGTTTAATATCAAATTACTGTCACTTAACTTCGCATGCTAGTACCATGAATATCGCATAGAGAGTAAAAATATTAATTATAACTTGAAAGCATGAAATTATTGCAAGTTCTAATTTATTGAGTCCGTGTATTAAATTCCTTGGATGTCCCTTGAATTAGACTTGGCCTTCTCTTCTGGATATTTTAGGTAATTAGTAAATCTTTCGGAATATTATTATTATGGCTTTTCATATTATTGAATTCTAATGCTGTTGATGAGAGGATTCTGTTTGACATACGAGCTCAACATTGGAAATAAAATTCTTTGTATTATTCACAGATTTTTTTGACGTCCAAAACGCCCAAAATATTTAGGGTGATGTTAACATAAAATGGTAAAATATCACCAGATACTTAACATTTTTTACATTTTTTTGAAATTGTGAATTTCCTATGTCTGGATTCTGGTGCTGCTTATGAGGATTTAAATTCCGAAATTGCAACACAGCTCATTAAAATTAATTGAAGTTGGAGTTAACATGTGTGTTATGGTCTCGTGTCAATTTACGCCATATCCTATCGTAGAAAAATTGTAATATTTCTATCGATATATAAATCGTATTAACAAATCGGTTAGTAGACCATAAACTTTGTATGATACTTCATACTAAGACAAGATAAATAAATCAATTCATAAAAGGTTTTATTTTTTTTTATTTTAATAAAAACATGTTTTTCTATTATTTGCAGAACCAACGAAACAACGTGTTATACATCATATACAAGTAACTAGGCGATAACAGAATCTAACCGTAAGAAAAATATCTATCAGGGTAAGTTGAAAGTTGAAATTTGAAGGAAAGTTAACAATAGACTAACTGATAGCGTGACGGATGCCGCTAGTGGAGCAGGACTTGCTTACCATTCTAGAGCACCCGATGTCACTCACGGTTTCATGGGAGTTCACACTATGAGTGCCTTGGTTCTTGATGTCGTCTTTTTATTTCCGTTCATTGTGGCTGTATCACGTCTATGTTTTGTCTGTTTTTTTTCTGTCGCCGTTTTTTGTTATGTCTTTCGACCTGAATTTTTGTGATCATCACTTACATTGTTCCTTCGGTATTCTACTGCTGTTGTTTTAAGTAAAGTTAACAAGAATGTAAAAACTCAAAACACAGTTAGGAAAGATATGAAAAGGTGCGAGTGTATTAGTGGGCCACTTCAACTTAAAAACTACAAATAATTAAAATTCTTGCCTTTTTATGCCCCGCCTACGTATCCGGTAAGTTCTCCGTCTGTAATGCTCAGGTTAAGGTTTAGGTTGAGGGTAGTTTACCTTGAAGGAGGCTTGAAAACATTGTAATGCTTTGAAATAAAAATTTCTTTGCAAAATTCAATGACTAGATATCGACATTTGGTAACAAAAATGACGTCATGTGCATTGTTTTTAGAATAATCGCCAAAAAAGATATTTTTAAGTGTTGTAATTTTTCAAGACATTTTGTTGCTTTTTGGCTTAGCCCATTTTTTTTCAAGAAGAAATGTTGTAATGTCACCATATGACAATAGAGAAAACTTTTCATACTTAGATATCTAAATTACAACGGAGATAAATTATTGTCAAATGGTAAAATTGACCATAAATAGATGAAATTTCTGAGTTGGAAATAGCATCTTAAAGGACAGTAAAGACACAATTTACTATCAAAATATGAAGTCAAATCAACATTTAATAGGTAATTCACCAAATACTTTTGAATTACGCAATGAAATGAAACAATATCTTAAATATATTGATATTGTGAAAGTCTAATATGTTGAAGGTAAAAATCTGACTAACATTAATGTAACACTGGGCATATGTGCTATACAGTGGAATCGCGAATTTAAATGTAAATGGTTTAATAATATCTAAAACGTAAAACTTAAACAATGAAGACGACATTTAAAAGATAAAAGCTAAGGAATAGAGATGATACAGATGTGCTTATTTTGGCGATTCATTTTTATCCTCAGCTAAAAAGCACAACAGAAATGTGGATTCAAACTGGGTTAGTTCGGGAATATGAATGAAAATCGTCGAGTTATTCCCGTACACTCCATTGTAAATACCATTTGGCCATTGGTGTCAAAATTTCTTTTAGTTTCACGTGCACTTACGGGAAGTGACACCACTTGTGCATTTTTTTAAATTTAGGCTGGTCAAAGTCGTTTTCAATATCGTGTTTCTCTCACAGAAGATGACATTGACAGTGTCATTGATGCTTCATAGAAGGTAATTTCTTCATTATACGACACAGGGGGGCATATTCAAGAAGTCGCACAACAGCCTAAACAAGTGAAAACTTAAAATTGCTTCAAGTAAAGACAAAAGTCTTGTAAAACTTCCTCCATGCAAAACATCTTTTAGATAGCATATCTTACGAGTTATGTGGCAAAGCAGGGTGTGGTCGTTTTCATATGTAGCTAGCCAAACAACGGAGAACCAAGTGACTATGGTTTGAATTTTGAGGACAACAAATTAGAGCATGTGTTATTCAAATGACAAATTGGGTCCGACTTTCCCCAAGACATTATTTACTCATGTTAGGGAAACCGAGCATATTTATCTGCATGCGTGTGAAAAGAGCGCAAAGAGCAGGGTTCTTATTGTACAGACTAATGTGCATGTCAGGGTAGTGAATCCTGTAACAATGCAAAAAAAAAAAAACGTTTGCTCTGGTTCTGAAACCAATGATTGACCACTTTTTGGATGCAAATATGCAAGTGTCTAATTGGAATAATAATCTTTTGAGTGTAAGCCAGGCAAAGTGTCTGTTCTTTACCTGTACGTCTCAGTAATATCTAAAGCTCTTTTTAACACTCTGGGCGTTTCATGTCTGTATGTATTTTACATTTTATTTGTTGTTTTAGATTTTACCTTTTAGATATTCAACATTTTATTTGTTATCTGTTTTAAATTTAGTTCTTGCAATGTTTTACGCCGCAACAATAAACGTTGTTGAAACAGCTATTAAGAAAAAGTGAATTGAATAAGCCTTTGATTCCAATTTGCATTAATTTGTCTGAACTCTCAAAGATCACGTACTGTAGGGAGTTTTTCATATCATACTATGCATGATCAAAAGTGTCGCATAGTACCCTTGGATACAGTTACACTTCTCTAAGCACAATTCACAAAAGAAAAAAAAACATAACAAAACATAAAATAAAACAAACAAACAAATAAAGGAAAATAACAAAACAAACAATAAATCGAAAAACAAGAAAAACAAAAAATTAAAATTCCCAATAAACAAAAAATTAAAAAAGATTCAAAAGATAAAAAAAATAATTCTAACATCGTCAACCAGTATAATACTCGATAATCATATATTTCGCACCTTCGAATATGGTATCGGAATATGAGTAAACGGGATGAAAAATAACAATGTTTTTTATTTAGTTGGTTTTAGTTTATGAAGGAAATAAATGTTCAGAGCAGTTTTTAACTAAATCATGAAATTCAGACACGTAAATGTGTATTGTTTTGCTTTTTATTTGAATTTTGAAGTTGCATCTGTTTGAAAACGTCAGATTTTGTATTGTGACGTCATAGACACAGACAACAATGGAGGCGAAAAATCCGCCTTCTCTTAGGTCGCTTCAGAATGGATAATGCCATTTTTTGTCATATTAGAATCGAAAAAAATTGACCTTTTAATTAAGAAAAAATTCATGGCAGGTATATGGTTATTGTCATTTAACCATGGGCTTGGCCTTTATATTCGTAAATTTAACCCCTCGCTAACGCTCAGGGTTAATTTCGAATATAAAGGCCCAGCCCATGGTTAAATTTCCAATTACCATATGCCTGCCATGAATTATTTCTTAATTAAAGGGTCAGTTCTTCAGAGAACAATTGCAAGGTCTTTCACCAGTTTTCATCATTATAACATATTTGGAGTTTATTTTATTGTCCATTATAGTAAAAAATATGATGCAAAAAAGCGTTCTAAATCTTTTTGAGTCTTTTATTATGTGGTTGCTAAGGACTTTTTCGAAGATAAACTTGCTGCTAAGCATATGAAAACAACAAAAACATACATTACCATATGATGTAAATGCATTTGGAACAAAATGTAGTAAATTTTTTATGGTGACTAAATACTGTAATGATCTAGATCTTGTCATTTGAATATCAAATGACAATTGTTTTCCTAGAGTTTTGAAGAGGAATGGTATTTTAAAATTTTGGTATTGAGAATCGGAAAAAAAAAACACTTATTAAACAATTATATGGCCTTTAGTTATGGCTGATATATAGCTGAGCGGAATTAAACCGAAAATTGTTGTACGAACTATTCTTTTGTGAATTTTATGTATTACAATTTCGTAAAATTCTTGAATACTGAAATTTCACCATTTTTCAAATTAATATGGGACCTAATACAAAATTTCATTCTGAATATATGCGTCTCAAACATCGATATTTTTTTATTTACTTGGAAAAAAAAGAAAAAAAAAAACAACAACAGACACACACGTTAATGACGCTGTGAGATTATTTCACTACTAATTTATGTACTATATAACTACCGCTATGTTGAAATATTGTCTACACATATTTTTTGTCATTACTATCATTTAATCTATTCATTTTCTTTTCCTCAGATGATTAAGCTTGTTCTGACTCTGATGTTTGTTAGTGTGTTACTAAATGGACTAAAACAAGCTGAATGTACTTCGCAACCAACAGTTCCTCCAGTGAAAATACATGTAGAAGCTGGACAAATTGTTGTGGAAAGTAACTCTAGCACTCCATTGACGAAGAGGTTTACAAAGATGAGAAGTACACATGCAGGCCCCCCTGGATGGTCCAGGGACAGGCATAGAAGGCCTTTTAGACACAGAGGCAAATAAAAAAAATATATAAAGATTTCAATAAAAATATGTTCTGGTCAGAAAAAAAATCTTATTTTGTCCAAAGGGAAATACATCTTACATAAATAAAGGTAAAGTATATGGAATCTTCAAATTTTAAAATCTACACATTCTTTATGCGATAGCATAAAAAAACTTAAACACAAATATTTCTTTATAAATTGCGAAACTAAAATAGTTCTAGATTTTATTAGCATTTCCCTAAAATTTGATTTTAAGATAATGAATATAAGATGCACCAATGAAGGTAACTTTTTCTTAATTATCGAAGACTTCTTTGAGCTGAAATGAAGAGACTATCCCCGGAAATGCATTTTTAAAATGTAAAATTGGACTTAGATTATGGACTATCTGGCTACACCTCTTTTAAAGTCCAAGCGGAAATAAATGCCCTGGAATCAAAAGAGTGTGTGTGAATGCATTTCTGTCGGTTTGAATAAGCAGACGAAGACACGATTCCTCAGGTCAGTGGAGAACCAAGCTGTAATGGTATATCTAACTAGGATTTACTATCTGAAAATAGAAAATAACGAAAGGAACTCTGGATAGCCGGACTTGGTACCGGCACTAGCGAAAGCTAGCGGTAGAGTTAATTCGGTTTATGGGTACCAAAACCTCTCATTCTCTATCCCGTTACCTATAGCATAATAAACAAAAATAAACAACAACAACAAAAAAAAAAAACAAACAAAAAAGGAAAAAGAGAGGAAATGGGGTAAATGCAAAGGAGACAACATCCCATCTTCAGGTTAAAACGACCCAAAACAAAGCATCTACTGGTCACCGTACGGTCTCCAACTCAGTGAGAAACCTCACACCATATAGCAAGCCTTAAATGGCACCAAAAAAGTGAATTGAATAAATAAATAGTAACAAACCAAATCCAGTAACTCGAAAATCAAAAAACTAAAATTGTAGAAGAAGACAAGGACAAGCCAATGACCAACATATCCCTGGTTTGGGACAGTCGAAAAAATTCTAGTGGGGTTAAATCCGTTTTCTTGGATTCAACCCCCCCCCCCCCCGTATGTGTGGTGAATGGCTAAAAACTAAATACACAAAATGAAATAAAATTGAAGGCGCTTTCGAATGGGCCAATTTTGAGGAGAATTCGTTGAGAAATAAAGAAGTTATAAAAGTTTGAAGTTCAGTAATTTTATTTGAAGAAGATTATCACATTTTCAAAAACAAAATGCACTCTGTTTATCTTCACCAAATAAAATTGCTGAATTTCAAACGTTTATAACTTCTTTATTTCTCAACGAATTCTCTTCCAAATTGGCTCATTCGAAAGCGCATTTAATTTTCGTTCATTTTATTTGCATTGTTGCGCTTTATGCCCTCGGGTCTGACCGCTAAGACCAAAGATCAAAATCAGTACTTTTTGATAATAAAACATTTCTTTTTATATGAATCTGAACGCTGCCTTACCAAAAAGACACGTTTCCAGTGGCCAACAAAATAATTAAATAAGTTAATTAATCAATAAACCAAAAGCCAAAATAATTGAATCATACCCCCCTTTTTCTATAATACAACAATATTTTGACAAATATTTGTTTTGAAAACTTCCACACACTGGGTAAAGGTCAAAGGTATACAAGCTGACACTTTAAATTGCACAAAACCAACCGCAAAACATATTTAGAATCAATTTAATCAGAACCTTCAACATTGTGCATTCTGATAAAGTGCTTTCTATTTTCAATGGAAGATTTTTCGACATTCTACATCACTTCGCAGGGACTAAAGTTTTAGCAATTCTTAAAAAGCGAACTCGGGGCACATTTTTAGACGACTTAAAAGCATCTTCAGCAGTAACTCTTCATGATATTCGCAGCATCATCTTACGTCCGAATTTTCCGAAATTGGACCGTCACTAAAGTCTTGCGTCATTCTGCTCGCTAAAATTTTAGTGAAATATCGGAAAACTCCGTTTGAGAATAAAATGCATATTCTCAAAACAAAATGCACTCTGTTCTCACAGTAAAAATTAAACTAGAAAAAAAGTCCAACTTATCAAGACGAGTACCTTAACAATGAAGTACATAAAACATAAAGAAAATATACACGGGTACAGCTGGCTAAGGACATAATATCCGTTGACTATGATATCAAGCCTTCTTATATATGAAACTTCAATTGAAATACTTCTAAACAGATTTCCCATAACAACATCATCAATTATGAAAGACAAACGTGATGTTGTGCTATGCCAAATACTGCCAAAATGAAAAATTGTTTTAATTTAGTTACGGTGTAAAGCATTTAAGACCTGATCAATATCTTTGCCAACAAAAACCAGAAGTAAAGATTTAGGAACAATGCTGTATTTATATCCTTTATGAATAAGTTTTATAAACTGATTTATAAGTTTGGAAGGAGAATTTTTGAATTTATGTTTAAATATACGAATAAAACATAATACAGGTAGACTACTAACTCTTCGATCCTTATCTTGAAAATGAAAAGAATATGACAATGCTTAATTTAGAAAGATGGGTAAAAGAGTGCTCGCCGCTAAAGGAACCTAGTCTGCTGGCAAACAATGTTGCACTACGGAAGAAAAATCAAACTCAAAACTTCTCGAAGGGTTTGCATGGTTAAGAGTTTTCATGCAATATCCCTTTTATTATGTTGTTATTACTTGCATTGTCTTAGTTATTATTGTGTGATCATCATCTGGTCATTCACATTGAGGATTTCAACATTGAGGTTTACTTTTATCGAAATACAAATATATGGATTGAGGACAATTATTTATGTTTTGCTAATGCTACATTACTACATCAATCTTGTATTTTATCACTAGATGCCGGGTCGTCTATTAACATAAGATTAAATGAGAACTGAGAAAACTTTCTTCCAATCACAACATCCACTGTTCAACAAAAAACTAAGAGAAGACAGTCACAACATATTTACGACAAAACAGCACTTTTAGAGTCAATGGCATGGAAACTTGGCAATAAAAGAGTGAGATGTTGAGTCTGAACATATACTCCAATTGATTTTTCTACAAATATATCTGAGATTGAGAGAATAAATGAAATTCCCGTGAATATTTACAGTTACGCAGGTCAACTTTCGACCCCAGGACATATTTAATGCAACACATTTTGGCTCTGCTACACATTTTGTCTTTGGTTTGTTGCGTTTAATGACTACAATCTTTTCTTTCCACTTACATGTCGCGTGCCCAGGTGTTGGATAGGGAATGTCCTGTCTATGCGGGGTAGTTAGCTCATAATACAGAACGCCTGACCGCGAATCATTGTAGACAACCTGTGAGTGGAGAAAAAGCCACGCTCCAGGCAGTAAAAATACTCGTTCTCTATTTTTCTAAGGAGCGCAGACTCATTTGTAGTCGTATTTAGGACATCATTTCCTGCCCTACCCATTTCTCTTCTTTTCAAGTGGCAATCGTTGCCCCAGTTGTTCCTTCCACCTTTATTTCTTTTACTCATTTATTTAATTGGTTTACATAATATCGTCTTGATAAAGCTGAACTAATGCTTACTGCAAGTTAAACTCCAACTAATCAACCAATCGATTTCTTTTAAATTTGTGTACCGGGGTTCTCAACATACTTTTTGGTCTATAAAGATAATTCCTTTTTTTCAAAAGTTACACAATGTTTAAGACCTATTAAATTATTTTGTTCAACTGGCAATAGTTTTGATTTTAAAATCTGATACATGTATATCAGCAATACATATATAGAATAATGGAGGTAATTAACAAAATCATTTGATACACGAAATATTGAAAAAGGGAAAATCAATTTTGAAGAAATCATGAAGTTGACTATTGATAAGTAAAAGAATTGTCCGATCCTTTACATGTTTTGTAGATGTATATTTCCTTGTTTACATTGATGCGCTGATTGACAAGGTGGGCGTGGCTTAAGTTACTTTTTGCCAATATTTTTTCGTATTCGGGCATTAGCAAATATTGAAAATATTTGCCTCAAGAGATCAAAGGAATTTCATACAAATTACCGATATTATAAATTATTACTTCAGTTGTGATACATTCATGCCGAAATATTGAAAACTTGTTGCCAATGTGTGTTTTATTTGTTCCTTTGTAAACAAACCCGGCAATGAAAATCAATCAGCGGATCAGTACATATGTAATGCATTACCGAAATAACTGTAAACTCCTTTTCTGCATATGGTCAAGTTCGACAACTCGTGTCTTTCAGTGCAAATCTAAACATTTTGAAAACCATAAACAAAAAAATTGTAAAATCTGATAGAGGACTAATAACAGAAAAGCCAAAATCAGCTTAGGACAGAGTTATGCATGAGGGAGATGATCCTTAGTTTTAAGCAAAATTATCTTACATTTAAATAGATTTTGCCAATTTCCAAAATTTTATTAAAGTGTAATTTTAATAAAAAACAACAAGTGCATGGGATACGATGACCCGACCCGAAGAATTTACAGGGATAATGGCCTCTCATGGATACTGCCTATGTATACTGATATAGGTTTTATTTGTGTTATTACTATACAATATGGAAACTGTATAGAGATGAGGGAGATGTGTGTGCCCATAAACCGCTTAACTGTATTGCTAGCTTTTGCTACTGCCGTTACCAATCTCGGTTATCAAAAATTCCTATTGTTGTTTACGGTTGACTTTGTCTTCAAATGATCATTTTCTTGTGGATTGTGCCATGCGATTATCTACGGCCATTGTGGGTGTTTCCTGTTTTATATCAAATTGAATAATGTGTACATGTATTTAGTATTTTAACAGCTCTGAATTAATAATCACAAATTCATTTCACACTTCATCTCTATAAGTCAAGCTTAAACCCGTTAAACGGTATTTTAAAAAAATGGTCTCAGATCATTGTAAATCTTTAAAATATGACGGAGTTGCCACCCCTGAACATAGATACTATTAAAGTTTTTGGATTATTGATAAATAAATTGTCTTCTCAAACTCAAATTTTAACCAAAAACAAAATAAAAAAAATCATTAATTTAAAATTGTGAGTTTTGGCTTTAAATTTAGATCACTTTGGTTATTTGTTCTCTTTCAGTTTTTTAAATATCTTTGAGTTTATGGTCTTCCAAACGTATAGATTTTATCTGCACTGATGAGACATAAGTTGCCGAAATGCGCATATGCAGAAAGTAAATTCACAGTGACTTCGGCATTTAGTTATTGGTTAAGGATTGCAGCATTACATATTTTGGAAACATTAATCGCCAATTTAAAGAAAAACAATCGATTATCAAACAATTATAAATTATCTCGTATTTTTTTTCCTTTGAAACCTTTGATATTGTTTTAATCTTTGATTTAAATAACATGTGGTAAAGATAAATTTGATTGCAAGTCAAAATAGGCTGCTTTTTCGGAATATGTGTTACGTGCATAACTTAGCATATGATATATATATATTTTATAATTACAATAATTTTTGTTGCTGAAGTTATTTTAAAAATTCTTTGCAAATTTGTGATATGAAACACAACTATTTCAAGCGCTCAATTTTGATTTTTTTCTGCGCAAAAGTATTGAATAAGCTCCTTTTAAATATAAATATTGACATATTTTTCATAATCGCATGATAAAAGTACTTGTCAAATGGACTTTAGATCATGCTGTAAATCAAAATTATATTTATGTTTCATATCATTTAGAAAATCCAATTAATCTGAAAGAGTTAGTAACTTTTTAGTACCAATCGCACATAATTATACCCTAAAATCTTCTTATTTAATGTCAATCAGAAACTCCAAACATTTCATTTACAGCGCTTCTTAAAAAGCAAGTATCACAATATTCTTGATTTTTTTATATAGATTAGCCATCTGTATTTAACATATCAAAAAAAAAAAAAATGATTAACGCTGTTTTCAGTATTTTTTAAAAATACTTTTAAACTATTTATTAAGTTGTCACTACTGTAATTGATTTATAATTAGAAATACAGTATGATAAAAAAAAAAAAGAATTGCGTCGATAACGCTATGTATCCAAAACCCGTGGTAAAACATCATTATGCGTATGTAAACTTGGATTCTATTGGCTGATTAACCACCTGCTAAATAACCATGTCCGCCCTACACAAGACAATCAATAATCAGGATAATATAGTGTTTCACCTACATGTAGACCAAAGTCATTCAAAAGCGTACATATAAGAATTGTACATAAGGACAAAATTCACAAACATGCAGTAAGCATGGATAAATAAACATATCGTAATTAAAGTTTAACATAGTTTACTTTCACGTAATGTAAAACTAATTTCAGCCTGATATTTACATTAAAAAATTAAAATGTGAAATACATCTATACTTGGAATAACATGTAAATTATATAAAACATTTTATTTGCATTCATTTTCAAAGGTTTTTGCTCCATGTATTACGAAAACGCCATGTAAACTTTATACAACATGAAAAATCAATACATCATTCGGCTGTGTGTTGTCCAGAGTAAGCGGTCAGTCGACATAGCATTTATGTGTATAATCGTGTAGTTAAAAGTAGGTCATTTTGTAATTACCGTTTTCTTAGGTAAACACAAACAGGTTTGCATAACCGCACAAAAATGTTATCATGCATTCAACCAACTAATATGATTATTTAGATAGTGTCGAAAATGGTTGAACGGCGCGACCTGAAGGTCGCTTGCCGTTCAACGATTTTGGACACTATCTAAATAATCATATTAGTTGGTTCAATACATGATAACTTATAGTATCTTTTTTTTTGCTGTTCCAATTTACCTACACGCATACATGTATTCTTTCATTGTTACGTAAATAAAGGAACCAATAAACTGAGTATCTTTAGTGTTTGTACACCGCACAATACAGTACCGTTAAAGCCGTAAAATTGAAAAGTTTTCATGTAAGCTACAGTTTTGTCAAGCAGAACCCTGTTTCAAAAAAAAATTCTTGTTTGATTCACAATCTTTTAAAAAAAATTCTGCAATTTGGAACCAGATAAAACAGAAAGTGCTGAATCAGGGCATAAGGATACATAAGAGGTTTTAGCTTGTTCGAGAAAGAACATTTCCAAAACAGCTCAGCCAAATTTGAGCCTCAAAAACACGTATGAGCTCTAAAAACAGATGCAATGGATACACATACAAATGTAATTGCCAACTCAAAACTAGAGAATAATGAGCTCAACAATATGTGAATAAATCATCAAACATAAATAACAAATTAAAAATTAATGTAATGATATTTTCTGCATATGGCCTGTCTCTTCACTACATATCAAATCAAAACATTTGGAAGGTCATAAATCCAAAAAATGTAATTATAAACAAGTAACCAAAGAAATCTAAAGGAAAAGTAAAAGAAAATCTGCTTAAGACAGAGCATTATAACCCTGTAGTACATAAATGATACCTTCAAAAATGGCAACAAGTGGAAGAATCATTATACATTAAAGCTCTAGGGAATTAGGTTTTTTTTTTAAATCAGAGTAAGAAATAATCAAAACTTCCTTTATTTAAAGTTTTTCAGCATGCAATGATACAGTTTCCATGGATGCCTTGCTCAATATAAATTGACAGTGGTTAAAAGTGTATCGATTATTTCTGATGATAATGTGTAGAACAGAACTTGCCTTCATTATTTGAACAAATATTAGCTATTAAAAAGTAAGAGGCAAGTCAGAAAATTGTTTTTTTTTATTATTTGTATAGGACTACACCACAGAGTTTTATAGATCTAAATAGTACAAATACTGTTAATATTTGCTTATGAAGTCAGGGTTCTTATTTAAAATACAATAAATACCCAAGTTGCATAAATAAAAAAAAACTGTAAATTTTGTTAAGCTGCACAGGTGTTTGAAGGATAATGTTTGCGTTGACAGGACAATATTCATTTCGGAGGAATTGGATTACTTCACAAGTACAATGTATAACTACAGGCTCTTTACAAAGAAAATATACATGCCGAATACTGTTTTTTTTTAATGTAGACGAGAGGCTGTTTTTAAGATTTGGTGACCAGAAATTACTTTAGAAAACAATTACCAGTTACATTTAGATACCTAATAACATAACCTGTTTACATGACAACAATTTAAAAAAAGGCTCGTATACTAGTTGTTGTAATTGTGTGCAAGCATCTCCGTTTAAGGTACTAAATAATAATAACTACATTTTTGTAAATATCGAAGTTTCTGTGAATTTATTTTCTGCATATGCGCATTTCGACAACTTATGTCTCTTCATTAATATTATGTTTAATTTTAGAACTTCCCGTTTCACTCTCCTACAAATTAGAAGATGAAATAGGCTTGATGTAATGAACAAGACATAACATTTCCCAAAATTAGTCTGAGGACCTGTTCACAGTGTTTATATCTAAAAATTTATTATATTTAGTTTTCTTGTAACTGACTCGAATAGTGCCCTTATGTTGTCTATAGATTGCAATTGTCTTCTTTTGGTCTTCTGTCGGGCACCGGATACCAGCAATAATTGTAACAACACTTTGCCATTTAATTTTATGTTTATTAAAAATCCTACATACCGATGAGTAATTCCTGCTACATAAGTCTGTCTTTTAGGGGTTCCGGCTACAGAGCTGCCGGGCGCGTCTACAAGTGGTAAATAGGGGAGTCAGGTAACAGTACGAAAAGCTTGGCCACGAAACATTGTAGACGTAGTGCATTGACAAACGCCACGTGCAATGTAGTATAGAGAACCCTTTTATATTTCTCGTTTAGGAGCAGACTCGCCATTGGTTGTATAGAATATTTTACGAAAGGATATGGAGTAAATGAACATGAGACCATAACACATATGTTAACTCCAACTACAATAAATTTAATGAGCTGTATGGCCAGTTCGGAAATTTATTCCTCATCAGCAGCACTGGAACCCAAACAAAGGAAATCCATAATTTCAAAAAATGTTAAAATGCATAAAACCAAACGAAATCCGAATAATCAGTAATATCAAATATAGCTAAGGACAAAACTACGATGGTGGGAATTAATCCTTCGGTTTTAGAATTTACATAATTTAGATAATAGTAAATGAACAAAGTGTACACATGAGATATTATCTCATGTACAAGTGCACCATATCTAAGAAAAATAAAGAGCATACATCTCTATTTTACGAAAGGATATGGCGATATTTTCTGCAACTACACGTTTCCCCTATTTTCAACCCGTTGTCACCTCCCCTTGTGTGTTTTACTTTCTTCTTTGACATATACTTATTTGAATTGATTATCTTCCTTTTCCCGATGATGAAATTTTGCTCACTGGACTCTTACTTA
>MJUU01003508.1:25268-46217 GCA_002080025.1 Modiolus philippinarum | reverse complement strand
AAAAAAAAAAAATTATTTGTGACTGTGGGTTGTTAAGAACTAACAATTGTCCGATTCCCGCCAAAAAATATTCGCAAGATCGGAATAAAGTTATCCATATAACAAAAATTTGACCGTTGATTTTTCAACGACAATCAGGTCTTAACTTAATCTACCAGTATTCTTTACATTGAAGTGAATAAAATCATATGTCACCGAACTCAAAAAAAAGTTATAAGCATTTTAGTCTCCTTTTTATCGTTTGTTTGCCAGAATTACTTTGTCCGCCTTTAGAAAGATGAATCTGACGTCATAGTGCAGATTTCCCGCAAAAAGTTCCGTTGAACAGTTGAACGAAGCGAACATTTTTCTATGCGTCAAAACATACCATATATGATGACAGTCTGTGATATGTGTACATCCTATAAAGATCTAAAATCAATAAATATGTGTTTCATCAAAGTGTAAAGAAGTGCGCATGATTACTTTTTAATAATCAGGCCTTGACGGAAAGTTTGTATTTCATTGTGCTGTCTTGAAAACAAAAATTTAATGAATCGATCCTAGATGCATAAAATGACCGGGTTCCGTTTTGGTGCTTTATGAGAAGTTGATTTCACAAAATAGGTACCCATTTTCCCCGCCCGCTCGCCCGACATTCACCATACTATAAACCCATATTTGCACTCCGTGCAACTCGGCTAAAAATATATAATTAATGAAATACGGAAGATGCTGACTAAAAAAATTAACCCAAATTTGTTTCGATGAAAACGAAGAACGTTTACGGTTTATCTTTATTTCCGTTTCATCGTTGTTTTGACAAGAATCACCGCTCTTTACTAATCTTTTCATTTTTTTTTGTGGTCTTTCGTCTTTCGTCTTTGAACATGTACCATGGATTTTTATTGGTTTTGTCTAAGGGTTAGAAGACCGTAATTCCAATCAGACTCAAATCAGAACTTTCAAAACAATATATACCCCACTGATAGTGTGACGGGTGTCGCTAGTGGAGCAGGTCATGCTTACCCTTCCGGAGCACCTGATGTCACTCCCCGTTTTCATGGGAGTTCACACTGTGAGTGCCTTAGTTCTTAATGTTATCTTTTTATTCCCGTGCATTGTAGCTGTCTCACGTCCTTGTTTTGTCTTTGTTTTTATCTGTTACCGTTTTTGCCATGTCTTTGGACTTCAATTTTTGTGGTCATCGCTTCCCTCGTTCCTTCGGTATTCTACTGCCGTTGTTTTAGATATTTTGTGTTTTCATTTGTAATTCAGTGGTACATGCCCGGGGGGTGGGGTTGCTACTTGCCAATAATTTTGGTAATAGTCTGCCGATAGCCCTATAAAAATGGATCCTGTTCCAAAAAATGGGAAAACACACATGTTTAAGAAAGAAAAGGCAAAAAAACATACCCTTTTTATGACTTTAGTCATTTCCAAAATCAACACCCTGCTGAAGAAAAATATCCGGGTGGAGTTTCTGTGGACATTTTATATCTGACATTGCTTGGTTGGGTGTGCTTCACACTAGGTTTTATAGCTGTTTTTTTCCATCGTAAATTTACTAAAAAAATACCTTCCAGATGACCATATGAAAATAATGACACTGTTCCAGACAACACTCGTAAAAAGATACCCTGGTTAAGACAGATGATTGCAAAATCATGACCAATATTCCTGCGGCACACTCATACTAGTAAAATAATAGCAAGTAGCGCCCCCCCCCCCCCCCCGGGAGTACATGTTGTAAGTGTTAGATGTATTGGAGAGACAAAATATTTTTTAAGGTTAGCTGTAACACTGTAAACATAATGTTTTAATTTTACCTCATACCGTTAGCTGTAACACTGTAGACAAAATGTTTTAATTTTCCTCATCCCCTCCGAGTCAGGTGTTCTGAGTCCAGGTGGACTCACAAAACCTGACTTGGGAGGATGATTTTACTGCGGCTGTATTTAGAGGCAATATGTTATGGTTTTAAAGTGTATAAAAATATTTAAAAGACACCAACAAAAAAATGGTTTTAGTTGTACTGAGGATACTAAACTGACACGAGCAGACGAGTTTAGATTTTAGCTGTACTGAAGAGGCAAATTGATTTCCAAAGTAACCATGTCAAAAATGCAAATCTTTTATAGCTAGAACCATTCTTTGCTGCTTCATTTTCCAGATATAATGGAAGGCTGTTTTAGCTTTGTGATTATACAGTTTTTTTTTATTAATTTTTAAGCATGATATATTTATGCTTTATGCTTTTATAGTTAAAAATCGTTCGCGATTTATGTAAGCAATAATTTCAGTAAAAACAACGAATATGACCCGTGCATGATATTTAAACCGAAAATAGATACATAAAAATCTTGAAAACAGTTTTTATAATATCCATCCAATTCCCAAATTCTATGTATCTTTTTGTGCTGTGCTACTGGTGTTTGAAAAAGGTGGACCGGTTAATGGTTCCAACAAGGATTTTGCTCTGAAGAACTTAAGGAAATGTTTCTAAATGGAAATGTTGAACGCAAAGAAAAGCGTTAATAACTGAAGAGATTTTTTTTATTTCTAAGAGATATGAAAACACACGAATTTTAAGTTGCCTATGTGTTTGTGGTATTGAATAATGTCGGTATGAAAACATTGAAAATTAAATCTCTTTGAAATGAAACTCATGACACTCGCTTGACCATGCTGACAATCGCAATAAATGTCCAAACCTAATGTGTATTAAGTAGATGACAAAATACTACTGTGCTTGATTGTATATATAAATTTGTCTTTTGTTGCTTTTGTCTATTTAAGATGTACTAATTGCCGTTCGGCACTCTCCCCTTTTCCAATCGTTTTTTTAGCGATTTTCAATAAACTGCCCTTTCAAGCATGTAGCTTATCTTATAAAAAAATCAGTAAAACGCCGTTTCGCGGATTTTCTACAAGACGTCACAGACGTGTTAGGAAACAATGTAAATTCGCTGTTATATGCGTACAAACAATAGGCTGTTTGGTCTTTAATTTAATAAATGAATAAATAAGAATACTTGTAGAGCGCATAACAGATCGTGGATCATCAAGACAGGCACAAAAAGGTTGAAAAATGAAAATGTAAACATGGGTATCACTTTACAAACAAAACAATGGTATGAATTTTGTTTTACTCGGTTTTGATTTGTTTTGTTTTTTTTTTTTTTTTTTGTTGGTCTCTTTTAACAAATCTTCGCTGTACATATTCTTTTCATAATTTAAAAGTTATGCTTTGCATGTACAAGGATTAATTCCTATTTTTTCTCCATGCTGCGTGATATTCCAAATATTCAAATTTAACATTTTTCATTAAAAATGTAGGTTTCAATATTTACAACATAACATAAAGTGTGGGAGTTAATAAACATAAACAATACTGGTACAAGTCAACAGTGTGCAATCATGAAAACTACAACAAAGAAATGATCGTGTTGCGCTTCTTCCTCTTCATTTATCTTAGCGGATCAAAGGAGGGTTTTCGGGGTTTGTACCCCTTTTTTCTGGAAAAATTTAAACTTCGTGCAGAATGTAGAGAAACAAATGAGAAAAAAAAAGGGAAAAGCAATTGACTAGAAAAACCTTTTTTCTTGAATCGCATCGGAACCCCATGGCCCTTTTCAGAGGCTACATGCGCCACTGAAGTATTATTATTTTATTCAGAAATGCATTATTATACTCCTAAATAATGTCATGGGTGTATGAAATGCATTAAAATTATATATCTACATAGTACTCGGTTGATATGTGCAAACCTTTATACTATATATTCAATTTATCAAGATAAACAGTCATTTGGAGCTTGAAAAGAAAAAGCATTCCTGTATTAAAGGAGTTTCAAATTTACCATAATCCTTCTGATAGTCTAATAAAATTCAAAATTTCTATCTGTGCAAGACAGTTTTAATTCTTTCGATAGTGGCTTCTTAGCCTCGTTCAAGTAATTTTCTATATGTTGTAGACACATGCAACCCCTGCATGAAACATACAAGTATAGATTGTTTCATACAATATTCAAAAGAAACCCAAGAAATCAAACAATGAAATAGACATATTTGCATAATAAAGAAATACACTTTTTTAATAAAGAAATATGCATCTTTTTATTTAAATCTAATTATGATTTGTATTTAATAACGCCCCCTTCGATTATTATTCAGGACTTCTACATATATATTGCATATGATTGGCGTGCGGTTGATCGACGGATAACACCCAGATCGTACAAATTGTTAGTTTAGGCCGTTTATAGAAACGCGCAGGTGTTATCTAGCAATACGGAATTTTCTAGATAGGAACTCTTATGTAATTGAAGGAGGTAACGATCGCCTCAAATACTAGTAAGAAGGAATGACTGGATTCCTGACCATTTAAAATAAATATTTAATATATAGTTTTAATTGACGAAAAACAATTAGCCTGAAGCGCTACAAATATATTTAGATACAAATTATCCTTAGCTCAACAGTGATCATTAACTAGTGATTCCCTGTAAATGTATAGATGTATTAATTTCTTTGTATAGTAATAAAACTTTTTCCTATGAAAACACAACTCCAAAGTCCCGTTTACTAGCAATGAATACCTTTCACGCCAGTGCTAGGGGCCGTCTTGAACTTCCTTTGAGGAATGAGCAAAGTTTATTGTCGAAGGCCTCATGGCGACTTCAAAATGAAGAACAAAATAAAAACATAGGTAATCAACGATTACAGAGTTCGCCTCGTTATTACACTTTGTCACAGTAACAACATTTTGACTGGATGTTGACATCACATGTGCATGCCTAAGCAAGGTTACATGATCCTACCATGTACAGTGACTGAGATCTTAACTTGCCTGAAAACTTGGACAAAAATCACTCATGCGTAAAACATAAGTCAAAGTGACCTACTTTTGCCTGGATGCTGATGTACCATCAGGGATGCATGCCTATGCAAGGTTACGTTATCCTACCATGTACAGTGACTGAGATCTGAACTTGTCTAAAAACTTGAATGTAAACCAATCAGGGGGAAAATGTAGGTCAATGTTGGATGCTGATTTATCATCAGAGATGGATGCATATGCAAGGTTGCATGATCCTACCATGTGAAGTGACTGATATCTGAACTCGTCTGAAATCAATCAAGCGGAAAGATAGGTCAAAGTGACCTAATTTCGTCTGGATGCTGATCTACCATTAGAGTTATATGCATATGCCAGGTAACATGATCGTACCATGTATAGTGACTAAGATCTGGACTCTTCCTAAAACTTGAATGTAAATCAATCAAGCATAAAATATAGGTCAAGGTGTCCTAATTTTGCCTGGATGATGTACAACCATCAGAGATGCATACATATGCAAGGTTACATGATCCTACCATGTGTAGTGACTGAGATCTGAACTCTTCAGAAAACTTGAATGTAAATTAATCAAGCGTAAAATATAGGTCAAAGTGACCTAAATTTGCTTGGATGCTGATACACCATCAGAGTTGCATGCATATGGAAGGGTACATGATCCTACCATGTATAGTGACTGAGATCTGAACTCGTCCGAAAACTTGAATGTAAATCTATCAAGCGTAAAATATAGGTCAAAGTGACATAATTTTGCCTGGATGCTGACCTACCATCAGAGATGCATACATATGCAAGGTTACATGATCCTACCATTGTAGTGACTGAGATCTGAACTCGGACGTAAACTTGAATGTTAGTCGTTCAAGCGGAAAATATAGGTCAAAGTGACCTAATTTTGCCTGGATGCTGACCTACCACCAGAGATGCGTTACATGATCCTACCATGTAAAGTGACTGAGATCTGAACTCGGACGTAAACTTGAATGTAAGTCGTTCAAGCGGCAAATATATGTCAAAGTGACCTAATTTTGCCTGGATGATGACCTACCATCAGAGATGCATGCATGTGCAAGGTTACATGATCTTACCATGTATAGTGACTGAGATCTGAACTCGGACGTAAACTTGAACACAGTCGTTCAAGCGAAAAATATAGGTAAGAGAGACCCAATTTTCTTGGAGGCTGTTATATAGCACAAGATGTACCTGCATACAAAGTTTGATGACACTACCATGCATAGTTGCAGAGATATATGCCCAAATGCGGACGCGGACGTTGACGAAGGACGTGGACGCCGGGGGGAACTCCAATAGTCCCCCTCAACTTCGTTGAGGCGAACTAAAAATATTCCTTTGTTTGTTTTACCATTAATTTGTAGAGACTCTTTCTCGTTTGTATTTACTCTTTTTATTATTTCATAAGTACTTTTGCACTTTCCATAGATGTTTTTCGTTGTTACACACCATGGATGTCATTGATGTCAATAAAAAAGAAAAGCAATTTTATAGCGACTTTTTCACTCACACTAATAAACAGGTAAAACATCGTATTTTGACAATATTCTTTTAGATTTTGACATGCCCAGACGCTAACATTACTTCATGGACATATAAGAACCACAATTTTCATTCGCACCAAATAACAATTATTTGAAACTTGAAAAATGTGGATCCTGAAGAGGCCATATTCAGAAATCAATTTCATAATGCTTTTACGATGCAGAATTGTATATTCAAAAATACTTTCAAATTTTGTTCCCGCCCAAGCCCTTAAAGAGTTTCTTTTTTTTTTTGTAAATTACGTGTATTTTTGACAACACATAGAGACTATTTTAAAAAGATGATTTCGCAACAAAACAACGACAATTGTGTGTTTCCAATAACTGTTCCATATAGTAGTTGTTTGCAACACAATAAACATAATAAATAAAGTGTTAAAACAATGTCACAAATTTGGTCTTTTTTATTTCCGTTGCTATGCCATCGAGCATTTTGTTTATTTGAAAAGATTTACAAACTAGACAATTTATGCAAAGTACTTCCCCGCTCTTTTGCATAACATATTTTCACATCTGCTATAAAGCTTTCGAAAAGATTTTCATAATTTATAAAATGTGTAACCTTGTTGTAAAAGTTCCAAATCTTACTTGTAAAGTGTACTGGCTTCTGTATGGACCAACTAATTCAACAATGCCTTCATCTTGTTTATATATTCTCTTCGAATCCGCAGGTGGCATTTATAAATGCAATTTAGGAAGTTTGTTCCTTAGAATATGAGGGTTTTGGTTTTTTGTCAGAAACACCAGAACGGGAGGCATTTACAAATGTCATTTATAGGAAGTTCGCTCCTTAGAATATGAGGATTTTGCTTTTTGTCAGACATTGTTATATCCATTTAAAGTTTAACAATGTCCTCGATTAACAGAAAAATATTAGGCTTGTGGCTATGCTTGCTGTCAATTCCGAACTAAATAAGTCACCCTTGTTGTTGACCTCCATACATTCCTTAAACTTTGGTACATACCGATTTAATTTTGGAGCGTCTTGGGAGATTTTCAAAATATGCTTTTGCCAAAAGGAATCTCAGTTTAATAAAGTCTCTTGCTGATTGCCATGGCTATACAAATCTTTAAAGAAAACCTTGGAATGATGCATCCCAGCACTCGTGCCCAATCCCCTTGCTATATTTTTTATTTAACTATCAAACAGAATTGGTAAGAGGCAAAATCCAAAGAGCAAAATGACTACACAGGTGCAAAATCACCAGAAAATTTGTCGACCGCAATGGTCCTGACTTAATACGTCCATTTCGGGAAAAAAAAATTGGTTACCCAAATTCTCCTTCAATTGTGAAACTGTCTGGTAGCAACTCAACAGCCATTTCCATTGAAAGATCGTAGACATTGAAAAGAAATTATCAATCAGTACTAAGTAAAAAATTAATCTCGAGTCACAGTTCAGACCTAATCTTAAAATTTCACACAAGGAATTGACATTTTAATGATCGTTTAAGACAGAATATTTTGAAGCCTTGAGTAGTAAAGGGGGTCGAGGAGATAATTATCTCTAATTAGATATTCTGCATAATTGATGCAAGCTGTAGCGTAACGAAGTATCTGTCAGACGAACAAACCGTAAGCAGGAGAATTTTGAATTGTACAATACCATTTAGATAGAGTAGCGACTGTTCTATCTTTAAAATTTTAAGGGATTCAAGCTAGAACTTAGTAGCCCAATTTAGGAATAGTTTTCCAAATCTAAAAAAAATTGTATATAGTCTCTTAAATCTTCGTAAGAATGAGATTTCGACATTTTCCTAATCCAATGAGCATTTTTAAAATACCAAAATTGTAATATTTTTAATATTGAATGTCGATATTAAGAAAAGTGCAACTCTTGTTTAGTATTCATCCCATCTGCTGTGTCACCCTACCAGCTATATGTTAAAGTAGTGGACATTTTTTGAAGTGTACAAAGAAAGTGTATACGTTTTAAGGGCATAAATACCTAAAACAAATCTACTTTACTGCTGTTGTGATAGTCTTTCTGTTGCATTGACGGAAAATTTTATTATTGTATTATGTCTATGTTTTTGTCACTTTTTATTGAAAAAAAAAAACAAGTTGTTATTACATCAGACTAGACAAATTAATCAATCGTTTTATTTTTAAAATTTTTGATGTTATTTAATAACATGTTTTTGTATTGTTTTGCAGTAGAAACGTGGCAATCCAATATAAAATCAACCGGCGATATTTGAATCTGACAAAAGGAAAAACCTATCTATCAGGGTAAGTTTAATATCAAATTACTGTCACTTAACTTCGCATGCTAGTAACATGAACATCGTATAGAAAGTAAAAATATTAATTATAACTTGAAAGCAGGAAACTATTGGAAATTCTAATTTATTGAGTCTTAAGTCCGTGTATTAGATCCCTTAGATGTCCTTTGAATTAGACTTGGCCTTCTCTTTGGATATTCTAGGTAATTGGTAAATCTTTTAGAATATTATTATGATGGCTTTTCATATTATTGAATTCTAATGCTGTTGATAAGAGGATTCTGTTTGAAATACGAGCTAAACATTAGAAATCAATATGGGATTGTTTGTATTATTCACATTTTTTTGACGAGTGAATATTTGATATACATGGACTTTAGTTTAAGATCTAGGGTGGAGGTGGTTTACCTAGAAGGAGATTTGATATCTTGATGAAACTTTGTACGCAGATAGACCGTAAAATAAACTGTAATATTTTGGATAAATGTTGGTGTTGGTTAATATTCTTAAACTCTCTTAGACCATTTAATTTTTGTAATTTTACCTATAAGCAAGCGGCGAAGACGACATTTTTTTTAATTTTAAATGACCTAAAAGCCTCCTGGAATTTTATTCGCCTGTATGAAAGGTTGAAATGTCATCTTACAGAGGGTTGTGTTGTAAACATTGATGGTCCAAACTGTACGAAATTTTGGGTCAAAAGGGTCAAATGTGGATCCAGACTGGGTCGAATGGGAATATTAAAGAAAATCTTCGATTTATTCCCGTACACTCAATTGTGAATACCATTTGGCCATTGTTGTCAAATTCCCTTTATTTTCACATGCACTTACGGGAAGTGACACCACTGGTGCAATTTTGAATAGGAAAGAAGACCCTCAAAACGTTGTGGCCTATAGTTTCGTTCGGTTTTCCTCCCGTCGCACATCAATTTAAGATCTACATTTTTACAAGTTTTATCTTCATAATTTTGTCTTTAATTTATTTATCCTAACGAGTACAACACTATGTAGTTTTTTGCATTTCATCGACAAGATGCAGGATAGAATATCCGTTTCATTTTCACATTCCTTTTCAACTCATTGTTTAGATGATTAACCTTGTAAAAACTTTATATTTCTATTTCTTATATTTTACCTTTCAAATGTTGTCTCTGTTCCTTATATTTTACTTTTTAAATATTGTGTCTACTCTTTATATATTACCCTTTTGATGCCGTTCCTAACATATCGCCTTTTTTCCTTAGATTATACCTTTGAAATGTCTTCTCTATTCCCCTGATTTTACTTTTTAAATTTCGTCTCCATTTTTTTTATAGATTTTACCTTTAAAATACCATCTCCATTTCTTATATTTTACATTTAAGACACCGTCTCTGTTCCTTATATTTTACCTTTTAATGTCATCTCAATTCCCTTTATTTAATTTTCTAAATGTCGTCCAGTGCAACATTAATGTCAGTCAGGTTTTTACCTTAGTTTATAACGTTCACAATATCATTACGTTTAACTGTTTATTGTTTCATTTTTGTGTATTTCAAAAGTATTTGATGTTTTGCCTGTTAAGTTGTGATTTGTTTTCATATCTTGTTAGTAAATGGTGTCTTGTATATCCTTAAAAATGCCATTTCCATCTTAGAAAGTTTTATCTATTTGTATTCGATTTTACCATTTAACATTAAATTATCTCCCTTGCACTTTCGATATCTAAGTATGAAAAGTTTTCTCTACTGTCATATGATGACATTGTAACATTTCTTCTTTTACAAATGGGATTTTGACAACTTAAATGCATTTGCAATAAAGCTATCTACAAAAAAATAGCAAATACAGTCTCCAGAGTTTGAGTTGAAATTAGAAATTATTTTGAAAGCTAATGCAACAAAAACATTTACGTAATCAAAGCACTACATTCAGAATTGTTTTGATCACATGCTTAGCCAAAAAACAACAACATTTCTTGAAAAATTACTGCACACTTCAAAATATATTTTTTGGTGATCATTCTAAAAACGATGCACATGACGCCATGTTTGTTACCAAATGTCTATATTTGGTCACTGAATTTTAGGATTTGATCTTTATTTCAAAGCATCACGAAGCTTTTAATGACACTTCATTAAATTTTGAACGATTTTGATTCATTTACTTTGACTTGGTCCAAATTGGAGTTCTACAAGGTAGCCCTAATAATCCCGAATTTCGTACAGTTTGGACAAGTTTTCAATGTTTACGACATACCCTCTATAAGCTAACATTTCAACCTTTCATCTTAGCCAATGACATTCCATTAGACTATTAGGTCATTTAAACTTTTAAACTAAGCCACTTTTTTTATACTGACTGCCCCACTACTATGAAAACTATACATTTTCGAATTTCCTTTAGTCAAGACTGCAAATTTTCAATTAACAATGAAGGGACAGAGAGTAAATACAAATGATACAAAGTCTTTACAAAACATGGTAAAACTAAGCGATGGAACAAAGCTTTTATTGTTGTACCTGAAGTCACCATGAGGCCAGGAACAATGAGCTTTTCATCAATAAATGAATTGCAAAAATCTTTGAGTCCGATTTGGTATATTTCCCGAAACTTTCAAAGACCACATCATTTTGAAAACTTTACTAAGCATCAATGTGATTTCAATACTTTTCAGTTAAAGAAGTCATTTTCGATACATGGATTGCAAAAATTCTTGATTCTAATTTTTGGTAAATTTCCTTAAACTTTCGGAAACCATTTTAGTTTTTAGAATACATTTTTTAATTTTTTTTTGTCAAAAGACCAATTTTCAATAACTTAATTGGAAATATCTTTGATTTCATTTTTCTGGTAAACTTCATATAAATCTCAGAGATCACTTTATGTCGACAATTCTATCAAGCAACAATGGGTTTTTATTTTTTTTTTTTTTCAGTTAAAGTAGTCACTTTCCAACTTGAATGTGCAAAAATAAGTTTTTCAATTATTTCAGTAAAAGTAGTCATTTTTAAACTAAAATTTTGCAAATATTCTTAATTCTTATTTTGGTCAATTTCCTGAACTGAACAACGAAAAGATATTAAGTTAATGTACATGGGACAAAGTCTCTACAACTACATTGTAAAACAAGCAAAGGAACAACACTTTTATTGTTGGTCTTCACTTTGAAGTCGTTATTAGGCCTTCCATAATGAGCGTTGCTCAAACCCCAAAGTAAGATGACCCCTAGCACCAGTTTAATCGGAAGACTTTGCTAAATGTCGAATTTCTACTTTCCGAAGACATTTATTATTGGGGATTTTAACTGGCAACCATATATTTTTTAATTCCCTTATGTGTAAACACAAATATTCTATAAGTACAAATGTAGATTGCAAAAATCTTTGATTCCAAATTTTGTTAGTTTAACGTAACTCTCAAAGACCACTTCAGTTTTGAATTTACCTTGAAACACTGTGTTATTAATTCATTTCAATAAGATAAGTCATTCTCTTACTTCATCATTGTTTATTGCAAAACTTCTTGATACCAAATTTCCTGAAACTCTTAAAGACAAGTTCTTTTTGGAATTTTGCAAATCAGCTAAACATCTTTGAATTAAGTGTTGCTGAAACATCTATTAAGAACAAGTGATTTGAATAAGCCTTTGATTCAATTTTGTATTAATTTGCCTTAACTCTAAAAAATCACGTACTTTAAGGAGTTTTTTATATACTATGCGTGATCAAAAGCGTCACATAGTGCCCTTTGATACAGATACACTTCTCTAAGCACAAACAAGCCTTCTGAATTTTTTTTAGTCTTTTATTATGTGGTTTGCTAAGGACTTTTTCAAAGATAAACTTATTGATAAGGATATGAAAACAACGAAAACATACATTACCATATGATGTAAACGCATTTGGAACAAACTGTAGTAAATTTTTATGGTGACTAAATACTCTGATGGTCTAGATATCTTTCTGAATATCAACATAATCGCTCAAATGACATATTTTTCATTAGAGTTTTGAAGAGTAATGGTATTTTAAAAAAATGGTGTTGAGAATCGATAAGAACACTTATTGAACAAATATATGGCCTTTAATTATGGCAACATAAAGCTGAGAGGAATTTAGTGTACATACTATTTTTTTGTAAATTTGATGTATAACGATTTCGTAAAATTCTTGAATAATGAATTTCACAATTTTTCAAATAGATATGGGACTTAATGCAAAATTTTTATTCTGAATATATGCGTCTCAATTTTTTTTATTAACTTGAAAACAATAAAAATAAAAACAGACAGAAAAGTTAATGACGCTGTGAGATTATTTCACTACTAACGTGTGTACTATCTTATACCCTTATGTTGAAATATTGTTTACACATATTTTTTGCCATTACTATCATTTTCATTTTCTTTTCCCCAGATGATGAAGTTTGTTTTGACATTGTTGTTTGCAAGCATGTTACTAAATGGATTAAAACAAGCTGAATGTACCTCGCAACCAACAGTTCCTCCAGTGAAAATACGTGAAGAAGCTGAACAAATTGTTGTGGAAAGTACCCCTAGCACTCCTTTGACGAAGAGGTTTAGAAAGATGAGAAGTAAACATGCAGGTCCCCCCTGGAAGGTCTAGGGCTAGATGGCCTTTTAAACACGGAGGCAAATAAAAAAAAATATATAAAGATTTCAATAAAAATATGTTCTGGTCAGAAAAGTATCTTATTTTGTCTAAAAAGAAATAAATTTTACATAAATAAAAATAAAGTATATGGAATCATCAAATTTTAAAATCTACACATTCTTTATGCGATAGCTATTTCATATGTAAAGAGAAACTTATATAGTTTTAGGTTTTATTGGTTGTCGCAATTCTCTAAAATTTGATTTCAAGATAATGAATATAAGATGCACTTTTGAAGTTAACTTTTTCTAAATAATCAAAGGCTTTTTTGATGTGAATTGAAGAGACTATCCTCGAAAATGCATTTTTAAAATGAAAAAATTAGACTTAAATTAGGGACTTTCTAGTTGGAACTCTTTTATAGGTCAAGCGGAAATAAATGCCCTGGACTCAAAAGAGTGTGTGTGAATGTATTTATGTCGGTCTGAATAAACAGACGAAGACATGGTTTCTCAGGTTAGGGTGGACCCAATCTGGGAAAGTATATCAAACTAGGATTTACTTTCTGAATTGGATATACAAATCGAATGATATGGAGTAAATGCAAATAAGGCAAAATCCCTACAAATACATTGTTAAACCAATCAATGTAACATGAAAATAACAGTGGCCGAAAATTAAAATAACATGCCACCATCCACAGGGGAACCACACTAAAAACATAACAGACTAGGGGGAACGTAAATATCGAAATGAACTCCGGATAGCCGGACTTGATACCTGCACTAGCGAAAGCTAGTGGTAGGGTTAAATTTGTTTATGGGTACCCAAACCTCCCATTTCTCTATCTAATTTCCCTATAGTATAATAAACAAAAAAGAAAAGAAAAAGAAAGGAAATGGGGTAAATATAAATGAGACAACATCCCAACTCCAGGTTAAAACGACCAAAAACAAAGCATCTACGGGTCACCGTGTGGTTTATCCTCACACTATATAGCAAGCCGTAAATGGCACCAAAAAAGTGAAGTGAATAAATAAATAAAAACCAACCACATCCAATAACCCAAATATCAAGAAACTAAAATTGTATAAGAAGACAAGGACAAGCCAATGACCAACATATTCCTGGCTTGAGACAGTCGCAAAAATTCCAGTGGGGTAATACTCGTTTTCTTGGATTGAAACCCTCCCCCTATGTGTGATGAATGGCTGAAAAATAAATACACAAAATGAAATAAAATGAGAGTTAGTTGAGAAATTAGGAAGTTATAAAAGTTTGAAGTTCTGCAATTTTATTTGGTAAAGATTATCACATTCTCAAAACAAGATGCACTCTGTTAATCTTCACCAAATAAAATTGCTGAACTTCAAACGTTTATAACTTCTTTATTTCTCAACAAATTCTCTTCCAAATTGGTTCATTCGAAAGTGCATTCAATTTTCTTTCATTTTTTCTGCAATATTGCGCTTATGCCCTCAGGTTGCGCGCTCAGACCAAAGGCTCAGTAAAGATCAAAATCAATACCTTTTGGTAATAAAAAGTTTCTTTTTTATATGAATATGACCGCTGCCTTACCCAAAGACACGTTTCCAGTGGCCATAAAAAAATTAATTAATTAATTAATCAATAAACCCAAAAGCAAAGAAAACCTTTCCAATAGAATCAAAGGAAAATAATTGAATCATACTCTCCCCCTTTTCTATTATACAACAATATTTTAATAAATATTTGTTTTAAAAACTTCCACACACCGGGTAAAGGTCAAAGGTATGCCATCTGTCACTTTAAATTGCACAAAACCAACTGCAAAATACATTAAGAATCACTTTAATTAGAACTTTTAACATTGCGCATTTTGTTCTGATAAAGTGCATTCTATTCTCAGTCGAAGATTTTTCGACATTCTACATCACTTCGCAGGGACTAAAATTTTAGCAGTTCTTGAAAAGCGAACTCGGGGCACATTTTAGACGACTTAAAAGCATCTTCAGCAGTAAATCTTCATGCTATTCGTAGCATTATCTTACGTCCAAATTTCCAAAAATTGGACAGTCACTAAAGTCTTGCGTCATTCTGCTCGCTAAAGTGTTTGAGAATAAAATGCACATTCTCAAAACAAAATGCACTTTGTTCTCACAGTAAAAATTAAACTGAAAAAAAGTCCGACTTATCAAGACGAGAACGTTTACAATGAAGTACATAAAACACAAAGACAATATACCCGGAACAGCTAGCTAAGGACATAATATCAATTGAAATACTTCTTAATAGATTTCGCATAACAACATCATCGATTATGAAAGACGAATGTGATATTGTGCAATGCCAAATACTGCCAAAATGAAAAATTGTTTTAATTTAGTTACGGTGTAAAGCATTTAAGAGCTGATCAATATATTTGCAAATAAAAATCAGAAGTAAAGATTTAGGAACAATGCCGTATTTATATCCTTTATGAATAAGTTTTATAAACGGATTTATAAGTTTGGAAGGAGAATTTTTGAATTTATGTTTAAACATACGAATAAAACCTAATACAGGTCACTATCTTGAAAATAAAAAGAATATGACAAAACATATTTTAGAAAAATGGGTCAAAGTATGCTCGTCGCTAAACTACCGGCTAGCCAAATGAACCTAGTCTGCTGGCAAACAATGTTGCATTACGGAAGAAAAATCAAACTCAAAACTTCCCGAAGGATTTGTTTAATTGTTTTCATATACTTTCTCTTTTATTATGTTGTTATTACTTGTATTGTCTTAGTTATCATTGTGTGATCATCTGGTCATTCACATTGAGGATTTCAACATTGAGGTTTGCTTTTATCGAATAGCAAAATATGGAGCGCAATTATTTATGTCTTGCTAATGCTGCAATACTACATCCATTTTGTATTTTATCCATGGATGCTGGGTTGTCTTTTAACATAAAATTAAATGAGAAACTGAGAAAACTTTCTGCCAATCACAACATCCACTGCTCAACAAAAAAAAACTAAGAGAAGACAATCACAACATATAAGCGGCCAAAGACCACTCTTAGAGTCAGCCGCATGAAACCTTGGCAATAAATGAATGAGATGTTGAGTCTGAACCGATACTCCAATTGATTTTTCTACAAATATATCTGAGATTGAGAGAATAAATGAAATTCCTGTGAATATTTACAGTTACATAGGTCAACTTTCGACCCCTGGACATTTTTATCGCAACACATTTTGGCTCTGCTACACATTTTGTCTTTGTAAAATTATCTTTTATAAAATTATTGTAGTTTTTGAAGACTTTTAAGAGCTTACGTGTTAATACTTCAGATATTTTGATATATTACCACCTAAATCTATTGACTATCAAATGTGGTTATGTGAGCAGTAATTAACCGTTCAATCAATCTTCCTTCCTTGAATGAAAAAAAATAACGTTATAGTTGCTTTAAAAACAGCAAGTATGCCGAGGACAGGAATGTTAAATAACATGAACTATCTTTAACAAAAACGTACGAAAGGGTCGATAATATATTAGTAAAAAGAGTTTCCTTTCACGGAAGACGCTGTTCAGGATCGTGCAGGACCAGAATCATACAGCCCTCCAAAGGAGCACTTGCTCAAAGGGGTGATCTATAAGATCTTGAAGGGATGGCAAATTTAGAAAAAAAGTAAAATCATCTCTCTAAAAATAGAGAAGCGGAGACCACAAGGTATGGGCTTGCCCCACGCTCAACAAGGAAAAGGGTCCCTTGCAATTAGCTTGCGTTTTGAGCACCGGATTCAAGCTGTGCAAGAAATCTCATCAGCCTTACCACTCGTACGATCTGGTTAGGAAGTTAAAAAATACTAGAGTTTTATGGAATAAGGACAAAGAATTTCCCAATCCAAAGCTGACTAGGAATGCTTTTGTTGTTATCATCTCTCAAGTTGAGCTTGAATGAGCGGTGAGCACCCGTAGCCTAGCAAGGCACGATTGAAAGAACGTCTCCTACGGTGTATGCCCATTCAATTCTTCACTAATTGGGGTAGAAATTTAACCAAGCTAAAACTTCTCAGCGTAGTAGTTCTTCAGACAGATTGCAGGAGCACCGGCTTTACCTGCCAGTTGAGACCTGTACGTTTTGCATTGTTTAATTTAATGGAACATTTGCACATTTGCTCACACATTGAATGTTTCCCTTGGTAATAGTTATTTGTTCGGATGTTTAACAATTTTTCCGAAAAAAAATATCCAATGATGTTAATATTGCAAAAATTTTCCATGATCAAGTTTGCAATTTTGTCGGAAATTATCAAATCGGTTGACAATTTTTCAGGTTGTTTGCTCCTTCTTTGTCTTCTAGCTTGTGGATTACGGCTATTGTCAATTCTTTTCTGTAATTCTGTTATTGCCGTCATGTCTTTGTCTTTTCTTTATAGATATTTCTACCAATTATCATTATCAAATATTCTTAAATGATTTTTAAAAGGTTTTTAAATAGTTTGAGATTATTCTTTTCCTGCATCGTACGTGGAAATATTACACATTTATTTCCCATGCATATGGGAGATACGAAGATTTATACACCCAAGGTAATCATATTTCCCGAAGGCATCTCCTGAGGGAAATAACAAAATACCGAAGTAAATATTATTTAACGAGGGTAAACAAATCTTCATATCCTCATCAAGCATTGGAAATAAATATTTCATTCCACTACAACGTTTAATATGTACAAATCATTGTATTTTTTTCTGATCTCTCTCTTTGATCGATTCGGACTTTTGTTGTCTCTTTTATTTTGTATATTATCTTGAAGAGTTCTGTTATAAATTGACATAAACTTGCAAAATTTCGTCCTGAATCCTGAAACCTAATCCGAACCACCCTTTTTCGAAGGCTGCATTTAATCGAGTTGCAATAACTCAAACCCATCGTGTACACTTCAGTTAGAAAATGCATTGCCGTTGCAAAAAAAAAATTGTTTTATTGATTTTTGAAACTGACACAAAACAATGTTATTATTAAAATAACAATCGTACTTTTTGAGACCCTATTATTTAGCAAATACAGCAGCTTGGCAACAGTGAACTGTTTCCTATTTCGGAACACTTCTTTACTATTGATGAAATTCACTCAAATATTACAATTTGCTGTTAACAGAGCAGGACATGCTTACCCTTCCGGAGCACCTGATGTCTCTCTCAGTTTCACCGGAGTTCACACTGTGAGTGCCTTTGTTCTGAATGTTGTGGTTTCTGGTTCTGTGCTTTGTGTCTGTCTGGCGTCATTGTTTTTGTGTCTAACGTCATTGTTTTCTGTGTTCTCGTTTTTGCCCTGTCTTTGGACTTCGATTTTTGTGAATATACCCCTTTGTTCCTTCGGTATTCTACTGCCGTTGTTTCACTAACATTTATATGATAACTCATGTAAAATCTAGAGAATTTACGATATCTGGACACGACGTTCAGCGGGAAACACGATGTTTTGTTCACAGTCGCGTGTTGCAGTCTTGGCAAATGAGAATTAGTTATTAGTTAAGCTAAAAATATATAGTGTTATAATAAATATTATACAATTTCTGACTTTTGCACAGGTATATGTAAATATGCTTTTTATTGACCAATTAACCAATCTTCATCGAGACCAGTGGTCGAGGTAAATTTCTTTGTTTCATTCCGTGTATTGCACTCGGTAGATGTTCTTGGTACTGGATTTGGCTTCCTATTTCGATTTATGTGGTAATGAGTACTTCTTTTATTACAAGTTTTGGATTATGACTTTCCATATTATTTGATTTTAATGCTGCTGAGAGGTTACTCCTTGAAACACGTGTACAGCATAACGAAATTTACTGTTTTTTTTTTTTGCAACTTCGGTAGTTTTTGTATTCCAGCTCAAAAAAGGCTTATCCATCAATACAAAAGACGATGATTGTTTTATTATATATGTCATAACGTTATTTAGGATCGCGTTGCAAATGTACCGTAAAATCAAGACGACTATATAATAAAACAATGCATTTTAAGTTTAAAGAAGACCCCCCCTTATTTCTCGGACTATGTTTCTGTGATTTTGAATACTTTCAATTTATCTATGATTTTGAATACTTTCAATGTATCTATGATTTTGAATACTTTCAATGTAAATGCCTATTTCAACAAGTTATATATTATTTGAGGACAGTGGTATATCTAAATATCGTGATACAAGTAATATTGCATAACAAACTAATAGATTTACTTATTTAGAGGTCTTATTACAGAATACATATAAAAATGAATGATTAAATATTTTTTTTTAAAGAACGAGATGTTAATTTACATTTATGTGTATTAAGACCTTTCAGTCAGTAAATTGTGGAGCAACTGTTTGACTGAAACGTATTTAGTTTAATCATGATTTAAAATGTGACTATTATTACGCTAAGAATTCCCACTTGTTACATGTGTTACATGTGTTACATGTGTTATATGAGACATCTTAGGTATTAGTTTTGATAAGAGGGTAGTAGTTGCTATTCCGTAAGTGCACCAAATTATTTTATTTGAGTTTTATAGATTCATTTAAGTGGACATAGTCTGCCAGATAGTGACGTCGTATAAAAACCTGTAAGTCTCGTACAATTTTGGAACTTCCGGGATCAAAATTTGTACCCGGAAGTTACATTTTAAACCAAGATATATGACGTTTCAAACAAAAACTTTAACGTCACAATCCTCTTACGTCATGTTTTGGCGGGAAACGTTTTCAAATTGCATGTTTATCGTGGATTTTCGTTAGTCACATGACGAGACTTACAGACCCTATTCTGCAATATTTTCTTCTTGTTGTCTGACTTCCTCAGCTTCTAAAAAACGCGTGCTCTTTCTGTAATTACTAACTTCCACAATTAGATTTCAACGGACAAAATATTGTTTCATTAGAGCATTTAGATGTAACTTTTTGTAGAATTTTTAAAAAGTCAACTCAAATTTGATTGTTATATCGAAGTGTATTTTCGTTACAAAAAAAATTATGTGGGAACAGTCCCAATAAAATATATTACACTTTCGGTTATTGCTTCTTCTTTCATGAAATGTGAAATTTAAACTGACCCATTGGATAATAACAGATTACACCACAAGACCTTGTTCATTGTCATATTTTATCCACTAAAGTTAGTTAAATTTTAGTGATGAATTAAAAACTCTAATCCGAATAGATTTGACGAGAAATAGCAATCGGCTGTATTCAACATACGTTGAATATGAAAATTTATCTAACGGATCAGAATCTGTTTAAACTTTACATATCATTAGAGAATTTTTCATATTCAACACATGTTGAATAAAGCCCTGTGGTTTTCCTCGCAAAATCTACTCGGAATACAATTCTCGGTATTAATCATTTACAATTAGAGAAAAAAAAATACACTACTTAACCCCGATTATTACCATACTTTATTCACTCTCGATAGATAAATTTAGAACTTTAATAGGCTCAGCAAGCTTCGCAGACAAAATCTTAAAATGTAACTATCTCTGGTGGATAAAATATGGTAATGAACGGCGGTGTGGTGTAATCTATATTTAAATGTGCTTGTTACTTAGTGGGAACCTAACCGTTAGTCTAAACCAAACAATCCAAGGACAATGGCAACATCGGAAAAACAAAGAAAGAGAGACATGACATGAGCACGGCACTGAAAAGAAAAACGAAGACACACACACACACACACACACACACACACACATATATATATATATATATATATATA